>JAODAL010063577.1:0-19172 GCA_025379985.1 Phyllomedusa bahiana
GAAAAAGGGGGTTTTAAACTTTTTCCCCCTTTTTTTTTGGGAAAGGGGGGGGGGTTTTTGGGGTTGGCCCCAAAAAGGGGGGGGGGCCCCCTTTTTTTTTTAAAAAAGGGGGGGGTTTTGGGGGGGGGAAAAAAGGGGGGGGGGGGGGGCCCCCCCGGGGGGGGGGGGTTTTTTTTTTCCCCCTTTTCCCCAGCCCCCGGGGCCAAAAAAATTTTTGGGGGAAAAAAAACCCAAGGCCCCTTTTTTTTTCCCAAAAAAGGGGGAAAATTTTTTTGGGGTTTTTTTAAAAGGGGGAAAAAGGGGGGGGGCCCCTTTTTGGGTTTTGGGGTTTTGGGCCCCCCCCCCCTTTTCCCCCCGGGGGCCCCCTTTTTTTTTTCCCCCCCCTTTTTCCTTCCCCCCCAAAAATTTTTAAAAAAAAAAAAACCCGGGGGGGCCCCCCCCCCCCTTTGGGGGGCCCTTTCTGTTCCAAATTTGGGGCCAAAGGGGGCCGGGGGGTTTAAAGCAGGGTTTTTAAAAAAAACCCCCAACCCCCCTTTTTAAAAAAACCCCCCCAAAAAAAACCCTTTTTCCCCTTTTTTTTTTTCCCCCTTTTCCCCCCCCCCCCCCCCCCCCCAAAAGGGGGGGGGGGGGGGGGGCCCCCCGCCCCCCCCCCCTTTTTTCCCCCCCGCCCCCCCCCCCGGGCCCCCCCCCCCCCCCCCCCCCCCCCCCGGGCCCCCCCCCCCCCCCCCCCCCCCCCTTTTTCCCCCGCCCACCCCCCCCGCCCCACTCCCCCCCCCCCCCACCCCCCCCCCCCCCCCCCCCCCCCCCCCCCCCCCCCCCCCCCCCCCCCCCCCCCCCCCCCCCCCCCCGCCCCCCAAAAAAAAAAAAACCCCCCCCCCCCCCCCGGGCCCCCCCCCCCCCCCCCCCCCCCCCCCCCCCCCCCGGGGGGGGGGGGGGGGGGGGGGGGGCCCCCCCCCCAAACCCCCCCCCCCCCCCCCCCCCCCCCCCCCCCCCCCCCCCCCCCCTTTTCCCCCCCCCCGCCCCCCCCGCCCCCCCCCCCCCCCCCCCCCCCCCCCCCCCAAAAAACCCCCCCCCCCCCCCCCCCCCCTTTTCCCCCCCCCCCCCCCCCCCCGTTCTTTTTTCCCCCCCCCCCCCCCGCCCCAAAAACCCCCCCCCCCAAAAAAAACCCCCCCCCCACCACCAAAAACCCCCCCCCCCCCAACCCCCCGGTTTGGAAAAAAAAATTTTTTAAAAATTTCCCTAAGGGTGCCCCCCCCGGGGTTTTTTTTTCCCCCCAAAAAAAAAAAAAAAAGGGGGTTTTTTTTCCCCCCAAAAAAAGGGAAAAAACCCTTTAAAAAAATTTTTAAATTTTTTTTGGGGGGAAAAAAAAAACCCCCTTTTTTTTAAAAAAAAAAATTTTTTGGGTTTTTTTTTATTTTTTCCCAAAAAAAGGGGGGTTTTAAAAGGGTTTTTGGGGGGGAAAAAAACCCAAAAATTTTTTTTAAAAAAAAAAAACCCCCTTTTTTTTTTAAAAAAGGTTTTTTTAAATTTAAATGGGGAAATAAAATTGTTTTTTTTAAAAAAAAAAACCGTAAGGGGTTTTTTTAAAAAAAAAATTTTTTATTTTTAAAAAAAAAATTTTTTTTTTTTTTCCCCCGGGGGAAAAAATTTTTTTGGGAAAAATTTTGGGGGGGGGGGGGGGGGGGGGGGGGGGGCCCCAAAACCAAAACCCCCCCCCCCCCCCCCCAAAAGGGGGAAAAACCCCCCCCCCTTTTTTGGGGGAACCCCCCCCCCGGGGGCCCGGGGAAAAAAAAGGGGGTGGGGGGGGGGGGGGGGGGGGGGGGAAAAAAAACCGGGGGAGAAAAAGGGGGGGGGGGGGGGGGGGGAAAAAAAACCCTAAAGGGGGGGGGGGGGGGGGAAAAAACCCCCCCCCCCGGGAAAGGGGGTTCCGGGGGCCCCAAAATTTTTTGGGGGGGCGGGAAAAAAAAAAAAAAGGGGGGGGGGGGGGGAAAGAGGGGGGCCCCTTTAAACCGCCGGGGGGGGAAAGGGGGGGGGGGGGGGGGGGGGGGGAAAACAACCCGGGGAAAAAAAAAAAAATTTTTTTTTTTAAAAAAAGGTTTTTTTTTTTTCCCCTTTAAAAAAAATTTTTTTTTAAAAATTTCGTAAAACCCAAAAATTTGGTAAAAAAAAAAAAGGGGGTTTTTTAAAAAAAATTTTTTGGGGGAAAAAAAGGGGGAAAAAGGGGGTTTTTTTTTGGGGGGTTTAAAAAAATTAAAGGGAAAATTTAACACCTATCTGAAATTTATACTGATAATAAAAGGGGGAGTTTTTTTGCTAACAAAGGGGACCTGCAGTTACTAGAAAGATGTTTTTTCCAATATAATTTTAGGCTTTCCCAAAATCCAGGAAATATTTTTAAAAGCAAAAAATTGGGTTTAAAAATAAAGATATTCCACTACAATGTCTACACTAATTTTTGTGAACTTTATCCAGTTTTCCCTTTTTAATAACTTGTCTGGGGTTTCGCCCCGGCGGCCCCCCCCCCCCCCCCCCTCCCACGCCGTGAATTTAAAAGCGGGAGATGCTGCCCTTTTAAAAATTTTCTAGCTAACTTCTAAAATGTTAAAATCTCTAATCTAACAAAAATTTAAGGGTCACAGCTAATATTAGAGGTTTCTCTTGCAGAAATAGACTAATTTCGCTGAGGGGTGTTTGGCCCCAGGGATAAACCCCAGGTCCTATCCCCATGAAAACGCTGAGAGACACTGAGGCTGAAAAAAGGAAACCCCTGTTTTTATTTTAAAACGAGGGCATGTGATTTTTTCCCGGCCCAAACGCAAACCCTACACAACCCAGTCATAACCCTCGCACACACATCTTTACCCTGCTCTATTCTTAATCTGATTTTCTGGCCGCCAAAAATTAAAAGGGGAAACGCCAAAAAAGGGGGCGATCTTAATAGATGATGCACAGAATTTTTAAACCCTTTAAATTTTCGCATGATCTGGGAAAATTTTGATCACCATAAAAAAACCCTTTCCGATTTCAACTTTGTCGATAAAAATGCTCAACACTACCCCATGCATCCCAAACCATGACACTCCCCCTGTAGAAAAGAAATCCTTGTCATTGTATTTCTCAACCTTTTTTTGCTGCCACACAGGGGTTTACACCATCTGAAATAAAAAAGTTTAAAAACTTGGTCTTTTTAAATCACGGATTGGTTTCCCCGTAATCCATGTTTTTTAGTCCCCCTTGGTTTTTAGCAAACTGTTTTTTGGGCTTTCCCTTTTCAAACACTTTAGAAAAGGCATCCTTTTTTGGGGGCAACAGTCCCGCAGACCAATTTAATGGCAGGGTGCGACACCTGTTTATAGCGTGTACTAACTTTTGTTGCCATGATTTAGACATTGGGTGGGCTGTGTGTTGAGTTTTTGAGGGGACACCAAATTTCACATATCTTCAAATTTTGTCCCAAGATAAGAATATAATAAAATATTTTCAAAAAAATTTAGGGGGTTTTTCACAAATTTTGGGAAAGACGTAAAAATATTCTAAGTTACATCAACAACATTTGCATATCATTAATGTCCCTTGGTCTGTAGGTTACTGTCATCTGTGAAAAGACTGTTCACACCTTCCTGACCTAGCTCACATCAGTAATGTTCAGGTTTAAAATATATCTATAGTTTTAGCTCTCTCTAAAATATTAGGGATTAGGGAATTTCATTATGTTTAATTCCTTGGTATTTTCTAGCCAAACACAGAGCTGAAAAATTCCAGATTTCGTATTCACTGTGTTTACCCTTAGATCCTTCTAGCTAAACAATTCTATTTATGGTGGTCTATAATTTACAGGGCACAATGCAGAGAAATGCTATATGCTCCATGATCAGATCACTTTCACTAGAGACGACATATTAATATATTTTGTGCACAAAGGTACAAAAATTTTCTGCAGCATGCTCAGCATGTTTGTATTCCTCTTTGTCATTTTCAAATCTTTTGAGGCATGGAAAACAATTTTATCAGTATATATCAAATGCAGTTTTAATACTGTGCAATTATCTCCAGTCATTCTATACAATGTAAAACAAGATTTCTTTCTCTCTGTCACCAATAAATTTCCCACATTCCTCAGTCCGGATCGATAATCTACCCTAATGTACCAAGAAGCAGCTTTTGTTTTATAGTCACACTATGCCCATTGCTGTATGGGCTTTAGTGTTAAATCTACAGTAAAACAGTACATTAAAGTGTCCCGTTTTGTACAGTGTAAACATAATATATCTGTGAATACACAGGAAAAACCTCTTTATGACAACTTCTTAGAGTTTTGTTATTTTAGTTGAACTGCTCTTTTGTTTTTATTATTTGTTGGTTCTGTGTCTAAATCTTAGGCATATAACATGGGAGTTATATTAAAATGATTCAAAATTGCAAGTGCATGTATTATTTAGAATGTGATTGACAACTAGACAGCCATATGAGGCCTGGAACAAATATGAAACAAAGTCAGAGACAATGTCACTGCCAGCTATCACCCCCTTATTTCATGGGTTATGCATAAAGAATGCGCTGGGCCTTATCTTATTCCAGGAACCATATCTACTAACCTTATTACCAGAGCCATACCTACCTTATTATAGGGGCTCTACCTACCTAACTATGGGGACTTCTACCAAACTAACTATAGGAGCTCTAGTACAAGCCCTACCTAACTATGAGCCTTACCTACTTGCCTGCCTACCAACCTATCTACCTACCAACCAAGAGCTTACTAAGTGCCCGTTTACCCAGCAATGGCAAATACAGGTCCGTTTATCTGACCGGTATTTGTCCTGTTTGTGTGCACTCCCCCTTCCCATTCACATGCTCATATTCCGTGCGAAAACCGGACGGAAGAATGTGCATGCACAATGTTTTTCGGGCGGCCTGTGGAGACTGCTGCACGGGTTTATCATAGAAGCCCATTGTGCTCGTTTGCGGACGGTTTTTCAGATGGTCCGCAAACCCGTGCCATAGGGACATGCCCTAACAGCGGCCTTATTAACCTTATTATGGGGGCTTTACCTACCTTACTGTGGAATCCCTACATAACCACCAAGGGCCCTTCCTACCTAACTACTTGGGGTCATAACTACCTAACTGCCAGTGGCCCTACCTACATATCTACAAAGGGCCCTACCTACCTAACCACTGGAGACTATACAAACCTAACTACTAGGGGCTTTACCAAGCTAACTAATTAAGGGCTTGCCAATCTACTTACCTAATTGGATCTTACCTTACAAGGGGCTGGCCTCCAAAATGGGGGATTACCTATCTTCCTAATGGGGGACTACCTACTTAATTGATGGTGTATACACCTAATAGGGGCCTATCTATTTATCTAATAAGGGCTTATCTACCGAATGGGGGCTTACATACCTATGCAATGGAGAAGAGTATGCAGAAGAGCCTGCATACTTATCTGCCGAAGTAATTTGGGAAGAGGATCTACCTACAAACAAGGAAGGTCTTTCTATCTGCCTGCGTAATTTGGGAAGGCTACCAACTATATGGCTACCAACCTACTAGAGTAACAAATATGGGCCGGGTAACCATCTGTGGGCACGTTTACTGTTTTGTGGCACTATTATTGCATGGACCACAGAGGATAAAAGTATTGCCATTTGGGGCACTGCTGAAGGGGAATTTGTATAGATGTGGGGCACAGGTAGTGAAGTGCTGGAAAAGTGAGGAGTCTAACATGTTTATGCGGCAAATTCTGCAGGGATGAGTTGACATTGGAAGAAGTTGTTGTGATGGTCGAATCCAGATGGAAAAGGAAAGAGAGCAACTTTATTTAGGTAAAACTTCACCTGTGAATCCCTGGATGTAACTGTATTGTCATCACTTATGTGTGCAGAGCAACTGTGTACAACTGGTATCTACCGCTATATGGAAGCAATATGACGGTGATAGTGGTCGCAGTGTAATGGTTTATATTCAAGAACAATACAGTGTTATTTTTTCAGTCACTTTATATATGGTCATTATGAGACAATCTTTTGGTCCTTGTATCTTGTTATTAGTAATATTTATCTTGGTATTCTGATTTGGTGAGTAACAGTATAGTGGTTTATGATGGTAACATGTGGTGATGATGTAGCAGTATTTTTTCCCTCTTGTATACGTATCAACCCACAGAATAAAGATAACATGTCAATTAAGTAATACAATGTAAAATACTGAACCCTAAAACAATGGCACAATTGCATTTTTTCCCCCATTCACTCCAAAAATAATGAATTGTTTATTTATTTTTATTGAGGGGAAGCTCAGAAGCTTTGGTTGGGGCCATGACATTTCTGATAGTTACCCTGGCATAGTGGCTCATTGATTAACATCCATGCCCTGCAGCCTAAATGTTGAACCAATATGTGTTTATAGAAAGTAGAAAAATTACCTTCCAGGATTTCTGCTGTTTGTCTCCATCAGCCCTCCCACTGGTAAAATGGGAATAATAATAGTTATTTACTAAAATATAAAAAAAAAAATGCATTGCATGTGTCATTAAACAGCTGCGTTTTTAAACGCTAACATTTATAAATCCTTGGGTGCAATTTCCAGATACCTGAATGTGCCTCGTTCATCTGTATAAACAATTATATCCAAGTACAAACAAGATGGAAATGTCCAGCCATCATACCACTTAGGAAAGATATGATTTCTGTGTCTCAAAGAAGAACATTCTTGGATCTGACATGGGCATATCAACCCAAGAACAAAAGCAAAAGACCTTGTGAAGATGCTGGTGGAAGCTGGTAAGATTGTGTCGTTATCCAAAGTGAAATGAGTACTATATCAACATGGGCTGAAAGGCCACTCTGCCATAAAGAAGCAATTACTGTAAAAGAAACATATAAAAGCCAGATTAATGTTTGCAAATGCACACAGGAACAAAGACCTACATTTTTGGAGACATGTCCTGCGGTTTCACAAACTAAAATTGAACTGTTTGGCCACAATGTCCATTGTAACGTTTGCAGCAAAAAGAGAGAAGCTTGCAAGCCTAAGAATATCATCCCAACTGTGAAACACGGGGGTGGCAGCACCACATTGTGGGGTTGTTTTACTGATAGAGGGACTGGTGCACTTCACAAAATAGATGACATCTTGAGAAAAGAAGATTATATGGCAGTAATGAAGCAGCATTTCAAGACATCAGCCAGAAAGTTAAAGTTTGGGTGGAAATTGGTCTTCCAAATGGACAATATCTGGAAGCATACTGCCAAACTGGTTACAAAGTGGCTTAAGGGTAACCAAGTCAGGAGCGGCCATCACAAAGCCCTGATGTCAGTCCTATTGGGATTTTATGGAAAACGAAAAGGGCAAGTCCAAGAAAGGGCGACCACAAACATGGCCAGTTTTATATCATTTTCTCAGGGGAATGGCCAACTTTCCCTACAAACTTTTGTGAAAGCTTGGGGAAAGATACCCAAACTTTTGACCCAAGTCAACTTTTAGGGCAATGCAAAAATCTAATGAAATGATGTAACTTTTGACTTTGCGAAAAATTTAAATCAATGTATAAAAAAAATTTTTTTTACTATAAATTAAGACAATATATATATTATTTCTAAGAAAAAAAACCCACATAAAATTTTTCCAAACCCGGGAAATTACAAAAATTTTAACATCAAAAAAGCCAATGCAGATGGGGGGCACATGTTTGATTGTTTTTTTTTTTTTTTTTTAAATGTTTTTTTCTTTTCCTTGATGAATTTAGGATCTACGCAATAGTCAGCACAGCCCCGGGTTGTTTTTGGGACCGGGCCCTCCAAGCAGGATTTTCTTTTTTCCCCGGGTTCATTCTAGACATTTTAAATCCGAATTTACGTCTTTAAAAACATCACCAAAATGTCCCAAAAAATAATAAAATATTAACTTAAAATGATTCCTATGGAAACCCCAAAAATTCGGACGTAAATATGGGTCTGGCAACACCGTGCGGCTAGCTCTGCTGTAGTCCTAAATAGAATAAAAAGGAAAAGAAGAAAAATACAAAAAAAAAAAAAAACAATAAAAAACATCGCCAACACTGCATTGGCTTAGTGATGTTAAATTATGGCTTCTCTCCCCTTTTTTTTAAGAGCTTTTTAGTAAATTTTCTTTTTTAATCTTATATAATTTCCCCTTTCATTTTGATAATCAAATTTTTCCAAACATTGAAAATCGATTTTAAACCAATTGATTTTATCTGTTTTTCATTAAATCTTTGGGAAAGAAAACTTTTTTCCCTATTCAGTAAAATGCTTCTGCTTTTCCATGTATTCCCCCAGCCTGTTTCGATTCATACAGATGTTAGGCCGCATTCCTTATACCCCAAGTCCCGAATGCCCCCCCACACTGGCGGGGGCGCGGGAACTTTACACCGCATGTATGGACATTTGGGGCACCGACATAAGAGGGCAGCTTTCACTTTAAATCGGGGGGAAACGGGGCCCCGCTCCGACACGAGATCTTCATACAGTCGCCAGTAAAAGGGTCATAATCCCCATAGCCCTTCTGACAAAAAAAAGGAAGGGGGGGTCAAAATAACTAAAAACCCCAAAAAAGAAACCCAATATATTACAGAAACCAGGCAAAAGCCATTCTTTCATGGAGACCCAGGAAATACACAGATCTCATGCGGTGCATCCATAGGACCTCCTTCTGCAGAATGCACTTATCCTATTGACCTCTTCTTGGAGAAGGTCTCACTACCTCAATGGCATGAAATCTTAAGACAATAACATCTTCTCCATGTCTCTCCCACACATGCCTGGCAACCAGGGTGTCTCTTCTATTAGTGACAACCCTTTAATATGCTTTCTAAATCCACATCTTATCTTACCAATGTATTCCAAGGGAAAAATGTAACTACAAGGATACACAAGAACCCTGCTCCTACAGTTTACAAAATCCAGAATTTTGCATTTTTTTAAATTTTTTTTTTTTTATCTTTTTTTAAAAAACTTTTTTTTTTCTCATTGGTTATTTGCATTTTTGTGAGTAATTCCCATACAGGTGCTCACCAGGGTTTCCCCCAAAAAGGTTAGTAGGCTTTATAGTACAAACAGGGATTTTTTTTTCTCTGTTAATAAAAATATATTTCTACTGCCATACTATTAGACTTAATTTGATATTTTCTTGTAGCCCTTTGAAAAAAGCATCTTTGACACTAGGGTCACGTAAATGTATGTATATTTTCCTTATTTGTGTTTTAAGAATGTACAATAAATGTTTTCCCAATTTAGCTAGGGACTGGGTTTTTTTTCCTGTAACTACTTCTAGTTTCATGTATAACATGTTCCCTCCCTCTTCACTCTTAGACCTGTACTGGAACTGTTTGGATTTTTTCTGATTCTCAGTTTGTAGGGTAAACTTCATCACAGATTTGGTTACAAGTTAGACCCATTTGATAAAGGTTAATCTGTATTTTGTCTCCCTGGCATGAAAACCTAATTAATTGCTAGTAATCATATTTATATAATAATTGTATTGATGGCATTTTATTGAAATTGGAATCATGTGTATACATTGTTGGACTGTGGTGCCTGGAGTCCACCAGTGGACTTGAATCTTGGGCCCACTAATGGAGTTGATCACCAGGCCCACCAGCTTAATTGAATCTTGGGCCCACTAATGTAGTTGATCACCAGGCCCACCAGTTTTGTTGAATCTTGGGCCCAAAAGTGGAGTTGATCACCGGGCCCACCAGTTTAGTTAAATCTTGGGCCCACCAGTGGAGTTAATTACCAGGCCCACCAGTGCAGTTGATTCTTTGGGCCTACCTTACAGTTACTGTACACATGTTCACATACTGCATATAACCCTTTTGTCTTTGTCAGTCTCCAAGAAAAGCAGCCTCAAGCCTGCCATGCTTAGATGCCTAGGGGCTCACAGAGAGTTTCCCCTGCTTCCCTGTGGCTGTTTATATCTATATATGCACGTTAAAGCATGTAACCCTTTGACGTATATACCATATGCATCTGTCATATTGATACCTTTGCTGGATTTGCTTATGAAGTCAGACTTTAGTCATAATCAACACTTTGTTTTTAGTGTTGAGCGATTATTATCGACAAAGTTGAGATCGGCACAGTTTTTATGTTGATCGAAATTTTTAGATCATGCGATAATTTAGGTTAAAATCTGTGCATCATCTATTAAGATCGCGGCATTTTCGGCGCCTTCCTGTCATTTTGGGCGGCCAGCAAATCAGCTTAAGAATGAGCAGGGTGAGATGTGTGTGCGACGTCATGACTGGGATGTGTATGGTTGCGATTGGTGGAAAAATCACATGACCTCGTTTTACATAGAACAGCCCTTCCTGTTCAGCCTCAGTGTCTCTCCGCGTCTCAGAGCAGTAGGACGTGCGCTCTGCCTGTGTCCAAACAGCTCAGCGAAATTATTCTATTTCTTCACAGAGAAAGCTCTACTGTTAACTGTGATCCTTACAACTTAGTTAGATTAGAGATTAAAAGATTTATGTAGTTAGGTAGAGAATTTTAAGGAGCATCTACCCTGTAAAGTCACGGGGCAGAGCGGAGGGGGGGGCCCCGCGGGGCGAACACAGACAAGCTCTATAAAGAATACTGGATAAAGTTCTCCAAGACTTAGTGTAGACATTGCCCCTGCAATAGCTTTATTATTAACAGTTTTCTATTGAAATATTCCTGGATATTGGGCAGCCTGAACTTATATTTGGATACACATCTTTTCTAGTAACTGCAGGTCTCTTTGTTAGGTGGCCCAAAAATCCACTTTAATTATCAGTATACATTTTAGATAGGTGTTCATTTTCAATTTGCCCATTCCACCTTTGTTGATAGAGCCACCTTGCAGTTAAATTTGAATCCAGCAATTGTGTAGTTACCACAGGTGAAAATTTATAGGTGCCAAAAAAATACCTTTATTATCCGAATACATTACGATACGTGTTTTTTTTTACTTTGGCACACTACAGCTTTGTTCATTGAGGCAAACCCTTTTCCACTTAAATGTGAATACTGCAATTTTGTAGTCACCACAGTTGAATCGAAAGGTGACAAAAATAGCTTTTATTATCCGAATACATTACAGATACGTGTTTTTTGCACTTTTGCCCAGTCCAGATTTGTTGATAGAGCCACCTTGCAGTTAAATTTGAATACAGAAATTGTATAGTTACCACAGTTTAATTGATGGTGCCAAAAAATACCTTTTATTATGCGAATTCATTACATATACGTGTTTTTCACTTTGGCGCACTACAGCTTTGTTCATTGAGGCACCCTTTCACTTTAAAAGTTAATACTGCAATTTTGTGGTCACCACAGTGAATTGAAAGGTGCAAAATAAACCCTTGTATTATCCCAATAAATTTCAGATACGTGTTTTCTGACTTTGGCGCACTACAGCTTTGATCATTGAGGCACCTTGCACTTAAATGTGAATACAGCAATTTTGTAGTCACCTCAGGTGAATTGAAAGGTGCCAAAAATGCCTTTTGTTATCCGGTACATTTCAGATACGTGTTTTTTCACTTTGGGCAGGCCAGCTTTTTTTGATAGATCTACTTTGCAGTTAAATTTGAATACAGCAATTTTGTAGTCGCCACAGGTGAATTGATGGTCCCAAAAATACCTTTTATTATCCAAATACATTACAGATACGTGTTTTTTGCACTTTTGCCAGTCAGATTGTAAACGGGGGTAGTAGTGGATCCACTGGACCCCCGGCAAGCGATGATAGCTAAGCCACGCCAGGGAACGGAATCTAAGTAGCCCCGGTTTTCCCCCAGAGCCCGCCGCAAAGCGGGATGGACTTGCTGCGGCGTGAGGCTACCAGGTCTCCCCCTGACGTGACTTGCTTGCGGGTGGCGGCCGAGGTGCAGCGAGGTACAGAATCGTAGGCCCGAGAAACGTAGTGTGGGCAGCAGAATGTCAGGGCAGGCGGCAATGGTTCTTGGTCGAGAACAGGCAGGAAGGTCAGGGCAGGCGGCAGAGGTTGGAGTCAGGAAAGTAGCAAAGGGTCTGGTACACGGTGGCGACAATATGATTCAGGAACGCTTTTCCTATGGCTTGGGGCAACATAGATCCAGCGAGGAATGACGCAGAGCAGACCCTTAAATAGGGGAGGCGTCAGGCAGACAACCAATTATTGGGACCCTGTCCTTTAAATTTTACGAGAACGCGCGCGCGCGGGGCGCTAGGGAACGGGCACCCGCAGCCTGGCCGGCAGGAGACGCGGGCGGGACAGGAAACGCGGCCGGGTAAGTTACCGGGGAGGGGGCGGACCCCGGCTCGTCCCGCGGCCAGCGGCAGCACCCGACCCCGGCAGGCGCCGGGAGGGGGACCACGGTGTGCGCCCGCGCCCCGCGGGCCGAGAAGAGGGGTCGCCGCTACAGTACCCCCCCCCTTAGGTCTCCCCCTCTTCTTAGGCTAAAAGGAACTTCGGAGCAGGTCTTGATTCAGGATGCTAGACTCCCGCTCCCAGGACCTCTCTTCGGGGCCGACGCCTTTCCAATCTACCAGAAAGAAACCGCTTACCTGATGGTTTTCATGTCCAAGATGTCCTTTCCCTCAAAAACATCGGGGGGACTCTAGGACCGGAAAACGGGGCAGCGCCCCTCTGGGAGAATGGTTCAAGACCAGAGGCTTAAGGAGGGGGGACGTGAAAGGCATTAGGGATCCGGAGGGAGGGGAGGAAGGCAGAGCTTATAGGATCCCGGATTCAACTGTCGAAGCACTTGAACGGACCAGGAACCGCGGACCCAATTTATAAATGGGGACCTTGAGGCGTATGTGTTTGGCCCGAAAGCCACACTTTATCTCCAGGGCGGAATGTGGGGGAGGGTCTTCTACTCTTGTCAGCTTGGGATTTCATGGGGCGGATGCCTTGAACGCTTGTGGGGTTTCTCACGCCAAATGACCCCGATATCCTGAACCTGGTTGTCCACGGCAGGAACCTCGGAGGCTGAGGCCAAGGGGAGGGGAGGGCGTGGGTGACGTCCAAAGACCACAAGGAATGGGGAACGGCCAGTAGAGTGGGAAAAGTCCCGATGGTTATAGGGAGAATTCGGCCCAAGGAAGCAGTTCGGACCAGTCTTCCTGGCGCCCGGGAAACCAAAAGTGCCGTAGATACCCCCAAAGATCGGTTTACTCTCTCACCTGCCATTGGTTTGGGGATGGTACGCTGAAGAGAAGTCCAGTTTTAATTTGCAAGCGGGAACACAAGGCGGCCAAAATTTAGAGACAAAAATTGGAAACGCCTCGATCGGAGACAATGTGAGATGGTAAGGCCATGCAGGCGAAAGATGTGCAGAAAAAATGACCCGCCAAACTGGGGAGCAGAAGGGAGCCCAGGCAGCGGACAAAGTGGGACATCTTCGAAAAAACGGTCAGTGACCACCCAGATGACCGAGTTCCCGAGGAGGGGAAGGTCCGTGATGAATTTCCATGCCTATGTGGGGTCCATGGAACCCCCGGGAAAACAGGCAGAGGGGACTAGGAGGCCAGTGGGCCTAGGGCGTGGAACCTTGTTTCGAGCACAAGTGGTACAGGAGAGAACAAGTCCTTGACATTTTGGGGACAGGTCGGCCACCAATAATGTCGGGAGATGAGGGCAAAGGATTTTCGTTTTCCCGGGGGGGCCCGGGGCCCCAGAAAAAGAAACTATGCCCCCAACCAGAATTCTCCTCCTGAGTGCGGGACGCACATAAGTTTGCCGGAGGGACACTACGGAGTCCACAGGACCCACATGGACCAGTCGTTCAGGTGCTATGATATGCTGGGACACCGTTCCTCCCCGGTAACGTCAGAAGCACGGGAGAGGGCGTCCGCCTTGACATTTTTCTCGGCGGTCGGAATGGATCTTAAAATAAAAACGAGAGAAAAAAAGAGACCACCGGGCCTGGCGAGGATTTAAGCGCTGAGCCGTCTGCAGGTACTGGAGATTTTTATGATCTGTGAAGACGTCAAACGGATGTCGGGCCCCCTCCAACAGATGCCCGCCACTCCTCCAAGGCCAATTTTTATGGCCAACAGTTCCCGATCTCCAATGGATAATTACGTTCTGCGAAGAGAAGGTTTTAGAAAAAAACCCGCTTTGTGACGGTCTTCCCTTTTGGGGGCCCTTCTGGGTCAGGACACCCCCTGTTCCCACGGAAGAGGCATCAACCTCAAGGCTGAAGGGTCTCTTGGATCCGGGCGGCCCAAAGATAGGTGCAGAGGAGAACACAGCCTTCAACGGGAGAACGCCTCTTCGGCAGACGGAGGACCAAATTTAGGGTTGGCGTTCTTCCTTGGTGAGAGCCACGAGGGGAGCCACCAAACATAGAAATGTGGGGGATGAATTGCCGGTAGTAATTGGCGAATCCTAGAACCGTTTTGAATCGCCCGGAGACCGGCAGGGTCGCGGCCATGCGGATAGCAGAGAGTTTCGCTGGGTCCATCAGAAGGCCTTGATCGGAGACAAATGTAACCCAGGAAGGGAAGGCTGGCTGTGGAAGCGGCACTTCCAGCTTAGCGTACAGTTGGTTGTCCCGCAAACGACGCAGAACCTGGCGTACTTGTCTCGATGGGTCTGTATGTCGGGCGAAAAAATCAAAATGTCTTTCCAGGTACCCAATGACGCTGGTGTACAGAAAGTCCCGAAATACGTCATTGACGAACTCCTGGAATACAGCTGGGGCATTGCAAAAGCCGGGCATCACGCGATTTTCCCAAAATGCCCGTCCCGTTTTGTTTGAATGCCGTCTTCCATTCATCACCCTCTCGAATTCTGATGAGGTTATAGGCTCCTCGCAGATCTAATTTGGTGAAGATCTTGGCTCCACGGAGGCGGTCGAAGAGCTCAGAAATCAGGGGTAGAGGGTAGCGATTCTTCACCGTGATCTTGTTTAGTCCACTATAATCGATGCAGGACGAAGAGGAAAACCGTCTTTTTTCTGAACGAAAAGAAGCGGCACCGGCGGGTGAGGAGGACTTGCGTATAAATCCTTTCGCCAAGTTCTCCTGTATATAGGCCGACATAGCCTGGGTCTCGGGGACAGAGGAGGATAGACCCTACCGTGGGGACTTTGGGACCGGGGAGGAGATTATAGGACAGTCATACGACCGATGGGGCGGTAACTTCTCAGCCTGCTTCTCGAGAATACATCTCCAAGATCCTGGTTTCTCGCTGGCAGTCCCTGTAGAAACTTGACAGACGACTGGGGAGGGAGGTGGAACCGGGCGTGGTGCCAACCCAAAAAGAGGTCCTGGAATTCCGCTCCCCAACGAAGGACTTTTTGCCCGTCTTCAGTCAAGTGTAGGGGCGTGGCGTTGCAGCCAGGGGAGCCAAAAGGATCGCCGAAGAAGGCGGGGGCAGGACGTGGGGAAGCAGATCCTTTCGTGTGTAGGACCCCAACCCGGAGCGTCACGGGTCTGGTGAGGAACTGGATGGAGTCGCTGAGGAGTTCCCCACTGACAGAGGAGATGAGCAACGGCTTTTCTAGACGGGTCACCGGCAAACGGGAACGAGTACCGGGAGGCGTGAATAAAGTTCCCCGGCGGGGCCGGAGTCCAAGAAGGCCGAGACCCGAAGAGCAGGCCCAGCATCCGTCGTTACCTCCACAGGCAACCCTCAGTCGTGGAGAGGAGGGCTGAGCACCTGGGGACAGCCTCTCCAAAAGCCCCCAGGTGCGGGCGTTTTCCCGACCGCTTGAGGACGCTGCGGACAACTCCCGCGGAAATGGTCCGGGCTGGCGCAGTAGAGGCAAAGATTCTCCACCCTGCGACGGGTTCGTTCGGACTCCCACAGGTGTGCCGGTCCCACTTGCATGGGCTCTTCAGTGGACAAGGCGGAGGAGGTTGCGGAGATCTCTGGAACTCAGGAGCCAGACGAGGGAGGCGACGGGGTTGTGCCAAGTCCCCCTCCTGACGGAGCTCCTGCTGTCGTTCCGAAAAACGCACATCTATGGAGTGGCAAGATGGATGAGCTCACTCAACGACGATGGGAGATCTCTGGGCTGCTAGGACGTCCTTTACTCTGTCGAGAGACCCTTCTTAAATGTGGCACAGAGAGCAGCGTCATTCCAAGAGAGCTCGGAGGGTAGGGTGCGGAATTGAACCGCCCTATTCCCCTACGGAGGAGTCCCCTTGGCGTAGATTGAGTAGCGCGTCTCCGCGGAAGATGCTCGTGCAGGCTCCTCAAAAACGCTGCGGAATTCAGGGAGAAGGCCTGTTTAAATCTGCGGTCACAGGATTTACTACCGGTCCCAAAGAGGTGTCGCCCAGGCCAGGGCCTTCCCGGGACAGCAGGCCTCACCACCCAAACGCCACCTTTGACCTCTCAGAGGGAAACTGGCGGCCATCAGCTCCAAATGCATGGAGCACTGCGTGATGAACCCTCTACAGAGCTTCGAGTCTCCGTCAAACTTGGACGGTAGAGGGAGGCGGAGCTTCGGGCCCACGGCTGCCCCGGCGGGGTGGCCGGGGTTAGAAGGAGCCACCGGCGAAGAGGAGGTTGCTGGCGGTTGCTGGGACGCCAGGAGTTGGCGCATCAAGGCGGGGCAGCTGTCCCAGTTGCTGAGCTTCTTTCGCGATCTGCTGCGATGTCGGCGACATGGTCGCACTGACCGACGGAGGCTTGGCAGAGGCACCTTGGCGGGATCCATGGTGGATCTAACTGTAAGGCTGAGTAGTGGATCCATGGACCACCGCAAGCGATGATAGCTAAGCCACGCCAGGGAACGGAATCTAAGTAGCCCCGGTTTTCACCAGAGCCCGCCGCAAAGGGATGGACTTGCTGCGGCGTGAGGCTACCAGGTCGTCCCCCCTGACGTGACTTGTTGCGGTGGCGGCCGAGGTGCAGCGAGGTACAGAATCGTAGTCCGAGAAACGTAGTCGTGGGGAGGGAGAATGTCAGGGCAGGCGGCAATGGTTCGTGGTCGAGAACAGGCAGGAAGGTCAGGGAGGCGGCAGAGGTTCGGAGTCAGGAAACGTAGCAAAGGGTCTGGTACACGGTAGGGCGACAATATGATTCAGGAACGCTTTTCCTATGGCTCGGGGCAACATAGATCCAGCGAGGAATGACTGCAGAGAGACCCCTTTAAAAAGGGGAGGCGTCAGGCAGACAAACCAATTATTGGGACACTGTCCCTTTAAATTTACGAGAACGCCGCGCCGCGGGGAGCTAGGAACGGGCACGCAGCCTGGCCGGCAGGGATGCGGGCGGGACAGGAACGCGGCCGGGTAAGTTACCAGCAGGGGCGGGGCCCCCGGCTCGTCCCGCGGCCAGCGGCAGCACCCGACCCCGGGCAGGCGCCGGGAGGGGGACCACGGGGTGCGCCCGGCGGGCCCGCGGGGCGAGAAGAGGGGTCGCCCGCTAAACAGATTTGTTGATAGAGCCACCTTGCAGTTAAATTGAATCCAGCAATTTTGTAATTACCCCAGGTGAATTGATAGGTGCCAAAAAAAAACTTTTATTATCCGAATACATTACAGATACGTGTTTTTTGACTTTGGCGCACTACAGCTTTGTTCATTGAGGCACCTTGCACTTAAATGTGAATACTGCAATTTTGTAGTCACCACAGGTGAATTGATAGGTGCCAAAAAATACCTTTTATTATCCGAATACATTACAGATACATGTTTTTGACGTTGGCGCACTACAGCTTTGTTCATTGAGGCACCTTGCACTTAAATGTGAATACTGCAATTGTGTAGTCACCACAGGTGAATTGATAGGTGCCAAAAATACCTTTTATTATCCGAATACATTACAGATACGTGTTTTTTGCACTTTTGCCCAGTCCAGATTTGTTGATAGAGCCACCTTGCAGTTAAATTTGAATCCAGCAATTGTGTAGTTACCACAGGTGAATTGATAGGTGCCAAAAAATACCTTTTATTATCCGAATACATTTCAGCTTAGTGTTTTTTTGCACTTTTGCCCAGTCCAGATTTGTTGATAGAGCCACCTTGCAGTTAAATTTGAATCCAGCAATTGTGTAGTTACCACAGGTGAATTGATAGGTGCCAAAAAATACCTTTTATTATCCGAATATATTACAGATACATGTTTTTTCACTTTGGCGCAGGCCAGCTTTGTTGATAGATCTACTTTGCAGTTAAATTTGAATCCAGCAATTTTGTTTTGATTTGAGGGATTTGAGCATAGCTGTGATTTGCCGTCTTTTAATAAGAGACTTTCCAAAACTCTTCCATACCTTCTCAAATTTTTTATTCTGAACATGGAGCAAAATTCAGGTGGTAAGCGAGCAAGAGGGGGGTAGGACATGGAGGTAGAGGTACGAGAGAAGGTGCTCCTTCCAGTGCTGGCAAAAACACGCATGCCAGCGGATCGTCGGTTGCAGGACCGTCAGGCCTGTCATCGCTGGGTCAGGGCCCTGTGAATCTCAGTAACGAACAGCGTTGCCAATCTGTCCTTCAGTGGTTAATGCAACCTGCATCCAGCAGTCTTACCTCCTCATCCTCCCAGTCACGGCCACAAATGTCGTCATCAGCATCACAGCATCCGTCCAACATGAAGCAGCCAAATATGTCAACTCGTGTACCCCACCTGTGGATAATCCATTTTCTGAAGACCTCTTTGATGACAAAATGCGGTTGGGCTCCAAATACAAACTTAGCAGGAATGCGTATAACGCTTATAAAACATTCATTTATTGTAGCTTCTTTAAAAAACATGAAACACTTTTATGTGTGCACCGATCAGTGCTATTTGCGTGCAAATAAGTAGAAGGACCACAGCCGATCAAAGTCCCAAGTCCATGGATACTGTTTGTAGTCTCCAGCTGCCTTCCAACGTATGGAGCTAGCGTAGTGGAGCTATTCCTGTGCAGACAGGCAGGGTCCGAGGTGATGCGTGTGACGTTTCGGGAGGCTCCTCCCCTTTCTCAAACACGTATTCACTTCCTCCTGACATTCCTTTTATACTCAACATATTGTGCACCTGAGGTTAACGAACAACATATTAAAAACAGAGCAGCACTTATACATATATACAGTGATACGATACGTATGATATTAACAAAATACTCTGAGATTCAGATCTTCATTTAGCCAACAGGGGCTAATGTATTTAAACGAAAGATCCACGCAGCTTCTCTCTGCAATAATTTCTTCTCTAAATTCTCCCTTCCCTGCATCTCACCTCTTCTAGCACACACCAAC
>JAODAL010063578.1:0-19172 GCA_025379985.1 Phyllomedusa bahiana
TATTTTTTTGGCCTTTCCTCTGCTTTCCATCTAGGAATTGTTGCGAATCAGTCGGGGGGGTTTTACCATTCCCAATATTCAGAGGGGTGTGTTCCTTCACACTGACTGTCAGCACTGTTTGGGACAATTTAAAGGCTCCTGACATTTGACATACCCTTTATGTCAGGCGCAAGGGTTTTTTCAAATTGAAGGATGAATGTCATGGGGGAGCCTGCCATGGGGCAGGGAACCCGGAGCTGTTCTGGTTGGGGCCGATTACCCCTTATGCTTTGGTTTAAACAGACCCGGCAGCAAAGGAAAGACAAGGGAGGGAGTCCCTCTGTCTGCATCGACAACCCCACGTTTTTGATTTGGAGGGGGGTGAGGCTTTATGGTAGTAAGAACGTAACAAAGATTTCTAGGTTGCCTTGAGGTCACCAACCATCAAACGGGGTTGGTGATTGCAGTTAAAATACATAACAGAAAAGTACAGTAAAAAAAAGTTAAGGTGGTAAAAAAAAAAGGGGGAAAAGTAAAAAAAAGTAAAAAACACACAAATAAAGCCCGTACACTGTCCTTTTCCCAATTACAAACCACACTCGCCCCCCAAAAAATAAAAAATAAGGCGCACAAATTTTTTACCTTTTTCATCATGACCTGGCCCTTTTAAAAAGTACGTTACTTAACATCAAGATGAAAAAGGGTAAAAAAACCACAAAAAATCTATAAACACCAAAGTGGTACCATGAGAATGTCAAACTAGGGAAAAGCAATGGGGTAAGTTTGTTTTTTCCCCATAAAAACACTTAAAAAAAAAAAAGTTCTACAACATAAAGGCCCGGGAAAACTTTTTTAAGCCGGGAAATTTCGAGCCGGATTTCGCCACAATTCCCGCTGAAAAGGTGCGGGGGGGGGTGCGGGGGGGACGGCCCACCGGCCCCATAACTTTCCAATCCCCGGGGGTTTTGGGCCCGGATAATGTCATTTCACTTTCCCCCGCCCCGGGGGATTCCCGAGCGGGGAAACGACGGAATATACTGTTTCTAGAGAGCAGTGGATTACCGAATTATCGGGGGATTGGCGCCGTACTGCAGCCAAATTTTCCGCCGGCATAAAGGGCGCCAACCGCGCCGAAATAAGCCTGGGAAAAAGGCCAAAAAAAAAAAATTTTAAAAAAGGTATTTTAAAAAGCCATTAATTAATATCAATATTTTATTAAAGAAAAATAAAATCAAAAACAAGAAGGGGAAAAAAAAATAAATAAATAAACTGACAACAACAACAGGGTAAAGAGATTGAAGCAACTAAATAGGGGGGTTACCCCTTTCCTGTTCATTGATATCTTTACATGCAATTAAATAATATCATTGTTTTACAAACCAAACAGGAATAAGAGGAACAATAAAATAGAAAAAATTATATATCCGCCTTACCTATGGGAAAAAAAAGGCTTAATGATAACAGCTAGACAGATCCATTTTCGAAACATTTAAAAAGTTAAGGTTTTTTAGACTATGATGATATAATAACACAATTTTTTAAAAATGCATTTCATTGTGAAAAAAGTAAAAAAACATTAAAAATTTTATAAAATTGAAATTGTTTTTTATTGTACCGACCACATAGTAAAGTTATCCTGTTGTTTATACGTTTTTATGCTCAATTCAAAAAAGCCTGTAAACACCTGTGGGCCCCAAAATGACAATAACCCCTAAGGTTTCCCCTGAGGGGTGTTGAATCCAAAAGGGGGAACTTCGGGAAGGTTTCACCTGTTTGGTCTTTGGGGGCTTTGAAATGTGATTAGCCCCCAAAAAAATCGGGTTTCCCAAAAAACCCAAAAGGCCCCCCACCTTGTTCCCCTGCCATGTTCCCCAAATACAGTTTACACCCAAAAAAGGGGTATTGCCAAATTTTGGACAAAATTGCGTAAAAATATTGTAAGCCTTTTTACAGGATTCCTTGTGAAATTAAACCTTTACAGCTAGAGCTGATATTTTTTGGAAAAAAAAAATTTTTCCTTTTCACGCCTAACAATGAAAACATTTGTGAAACACCTGTTGGTAAATATACTCACCCACCCCCAGATATACCCTTTAAAGGGGGTTTTAATTTCCAAAATTAGGTTTTTTTTTGGGGGGGGGGGGGGGGGTGGGGGGATTTTTCATTTTAAACTGCCCCGAAATGGAATTATGCCTTTTGTATCCTAATGAAAATGTGCCCACAAGTCCAGTAGGTTCTCCTCCTTTTCTGGGGTTTGTGGTTGAGTGAAATACCACATTTGGGCCACAGGATGCTCTGAAAAAGCGAATTGAAAAAATCTAGTTGAGTTGCATTTTCTTTAGCAAATATTTTTTCTAGTAAATAATTATTAAAATTAAAAAATCTGCAAAAAAAAGTGAAATTTTAAAATTCCACCTCGTTTTTATTTTAATTTCTGTGAAATTGTAAACACTTTTTTGAATACTTTAAGGGGTGCATTTTTTTAAAATTAGTCTTTATGGGGTATTAACTGGAAGTTGCTCAAAGCCCCCTCAGAACCGGACTGGCCCTTTAAAAAAAATAATTTTCATGAAAATTTGAAACATTGCTACAAATTTTAAAGCCCACTAATGTCATAAAAAAAATAAAAAGACATTTAAAAAATTATGCCAACAAAAGTGAAAAAGGGTAATGCTATTAAAAAAACTTTTTTTGTGGGGTTAGTTAACTGTCTTACACATAGAAAGTTTGAAAATGGCAAATGTTTCCAAAAATGTTGTATTTTTCACAAATAAACAAGGATTGTTGGACCAAAATTTATTCCTAACATAAAGCACAAAGTGCACGAAAAAAAAAATCTCTGAATCACAAGATAGGAAAATCATTAAAAAGGTAATTTCCATTTGCATGTCAATTTGAAAAATGGGCCTTCCATAGAGGCAAATCTGGCTGCTTTTAAGGTTTAAACTGTACAGGGCCAATTGGAAGCACCAAAATTTAAACAGAAACAAAATTATAAGAGAAAATGTCCAGAATTATTTCACCGGAAATTTTAAACTAATTCCTAAAATAGACATATCAAGAATGGTACACGCCCTTTTTTAAAAAACCCATAGAAGTCTTTTGTTGGGGATATTTGCAGATTTCTCATTAATTTAAAAAGGGAAGTTTAATATCTGAAATTGTTGCAGTTTGCTGGAAAATCTGCAGTTAAAATCTGCAACAAATCCCACAAAGTCTGTGCGGCTGTTTTGCTGTTTGGATTTTCTGTGGCTTTTTTTTTTTTAATTTGCTGAAAAAAACCAGCCACAAAATCTTAATATAAATACTTTGTCAAAGAAAAAAAATAAAAAAATTTTAGATCCCTTACCAAGAAAAATGCCTCCTTTTTCTCGTCAGCCTCCTTCCTCCCTGCATTTAAAATCTTATCACGAAAAGATCAATCTTGCGAGGGAGAGGGGAAAAGAGGAGAGAAACAAAAAAAATCCACTGCTGAGATAGTATGGGTTTGTCTCATCTCAGTGCTCGACTCACAGCTATATGGCTTCTTTTGCTGTCTAATTTCTCCATGCTGCTGCTTGTGTAGGTCCCTATTTTCCCCCTTTCTCCCCTCCCCTCTCCAAGACCTCTTGGGAAATTGTAACCTGATTCTAAATGAAGCAGGGAAATTCATCTTTTATGCAAGAGAATTCTGTTAGTGATTTTAGTAATGTTAGCAAGGGAAAGATGTAGGAGGGGGGAGAAATGCAGCTGATAAAAGAAGAAGAATACTTTTGTCTAATATGATATAATAATTTTTTTTTTTTTATTTTGTTGTACTGTTTTTTTTTGCAAAATGGTTCATAATTGAAGGCACACTTCAAATTACGCAACTACCTCCTTATCAACCTTATTCCCCCTAACCTAAGCCTTGAACACCTCTTGGTAAGACACAAAAGGGTATTACTTCCATACAAATTTATGGCATACCTACATTACATTTTTGGATAAGTTGGGTCCCCCTCGCACCTGCACCTATCTTGGAAAGGCACCCGAACTTCACTGTCTACATTAGAAGGGTGCATGTTATTATGGCACTTTCCAATAATTTTTTGTGGGATTCCAAGATAGACAAGCAACTCACTTTCGGGATTGGTTCTCCCATAGAACCAAAAAGGGATGCAGCCTTTATGGGGCACCCTGTCTTGACCCGGGTTTTTCCGGTTTCCCCACTTGGAAGTTAGGAGATGGGAATTATCTTTTATAATTCTTTTTGTTCTCATGTGCATTCTTTAGTGGAAGTCCGATCAGATTTTTAAATGTAAATTACAAAGAAATTTCTTCTTCTTCCTTTATTTTCAGTTTTTTTTAAAACTTCAGAAAGAAATACGCAGGGGCACAAATTTTTTGGCTAATTTTTATAAGAATAAAAATTTTTTCTTATTTTCCTGTCTAGATCAAATAAACCCTAATTGTAAAACAGTTTTGATTTTCCCCATTGTTAATAATTTTATCTTTGTAGCCCCCATGAAGCGATGTTTTTAATTTGGGGATCATCACCTCGTCCACACGGACCGAACTCTTAGTGCTGGGGTCACGAGCGAAATGGGGGCCGGGGCCCCCAGTTGCGTACCCATGAAGCCTACCCTGTCCTCTATCCCTATTTACCATCTCTCGGGGGGGAAGGTACATTTGGAAAAGCCCGGACTAACAAATTCTGGTTTAAGTTTATCAAAAAAGAAGCTGGGTGTTAATTTGGGGAAGGTACTGATGAAAAATTTTAATTGCATTTTTTTTTTTTATTGAAATCTAATGTATATCCTTTAAATTTTTAGACCTAAACATGTACGGCCCCTTGCAAGTTACATTTGGGAGATCTGATTTTTTTTTTTTTTTTTCCAAAAAAAATATTGGCTACTGGGGACAAATAGGAGTTGAAATGGTCTAATATCATAATTTATTATTTTATTTCTTTGAAACAAAATAACCGGCAAGATTGTGCTTTCAGTTCAAATTGCAATTTTGGGTGCATTAAAAAAATAATGATAAAGTGTTCCTATCCTTGTGATTTTGTAAGGATAGAACCAATATTGGGGAAATATGAAAACGTCTTACTTTTTGAAGGTCATCCCTTTCATTTCTAAATGCCTGGAAAAATGAGAAGGCGCTCTGGGTTTGTTGCATGGGGGAGCAAAAGGGGGTTTTTTGACCAAGACAGTTTTCAACAAGTAGCCCTAAGTTTTCTTTTTCAGTGGGGTTCCCTCAACTGTATAGTTTTCTATTAATTTGACTATAATAAAAAAAATTCTTTTTTGGGAAACTCTTGCTTGAGCCCGGGTTGCTTATTAAAACCTTTTTGACTTACATGAAACACATCCTGCATAATTTTGGAATCAGGTTTTAAGGTTGAAATATGTAACATGGGGAAAAAAGCCCAAACACAACATCCAGCAAAAATTTAAAATTTAAACACAACCCACCATCTATAAAATAAAAAGCTGTGGGGTTAATTTAAAAGGGTTCACAGATTAACAATAGTCCATAGTTATAAGCTAAATTAATTAAAACCCAAATATCATAATTGGTTAGTTTCCCAAGCTCAATCATTTCATTGTCATCTAACCATTTTTTGACAAACCCACAAGGCAAGATGGCTAAAGCTGATTTTCCCCATGCACCTGGCCCCTCTTCACCACAGCCTCAATCCAACCCAATTTGATGACTAAACATTTTTATAAAAAAATGTTCCCCTCTACCAATTTAAAGCCCAAAAAAAAACATCCACCTAAGCTATAATGTCCTGACTATTTAATGTTAAATTTTTCTTTGTTTCTCAAAGACAATAATAAAAAGAAAACCATGGAAGGATTTTTATGAAAATCAAAACAAAATTTGAATGAAATTCTTTTAAAAAACTTTAATCCATCTTAACTTAAAACAAGTTTGCTGTCTATTCAATTTAACACCTTAACCGCAATATCATCCACATCATAACTTGGAAAGAACATGAGCGTTTCAGAAAGTTACAGCAGTTAAGATCGGTTTTATTAATTTCACCCGAATTTACTCTCAATCTCGTAAACTCGGGAAGTGATGACCATTAAAGTTTTAGTTATATAATCCTATCAACAGTATTAGTACCCTAGGCTATTAAATAAAGGAGTGGCAACTACCTTATTTTTTGGACTATAAGACGCACAGGACCATAATGATCGTACCTAGGTATTAGAGGAGTAAAGTAGAGAAAAAAACCTTTATTGACAGGCAAAAGTGTGGGTCTGAAGTTGTAGTTTATATTCTGTACCGGGGAAATTGGGTAACTGATGCTAATTTTTTATCACTAAAAATTACCAAATAAAATTTTCACATTCCCCAATCCATCCGCCCCCTCACAAAATTCGTTAATGTTGACATAACTAATATTCAACTATGCTGAGACCTGCGAACATAAGAAAGAGCAAGAGAAACGTATAAACCCGCCTGTTACCGCCGGGAGCCATTTTTGGCCCTACTGCTTACAGAGCCCTATTGTATAGAAATCTAGTTCATCTGTCACTTATGTCGGACTAATTTTTTTGACGACTTTTAACGCAATACCATGTGATTCATAGACGTGTTTTTTTCTCGAGACACATTTTGTTCTATAAGATAAAAGAAAATTTGGTGCCAAACAATGATTGTTTATTTGTGAAAAATATCACATTATGGTTGGAAGAAAATGTGAAAAATTATCCAATTTCAAACATTCAAAAATTCTGCAATGTAAACAGATAGTTTATGTCCATCTCAAAAAGTATTATAACTTAGCATCTACCATATGTTCTGCCTGTAGTTTTGGGGTGCATTCATGATATTTTAAATGTCTTTTTTTTTTTACGAACATTAGTGGGCTTATAAATTAGTAGTAATATAAAATTTTCAAAAAATGATTTGCAAAATACATATTTATTAATGACCATCCATTCTAACGTGACTTTTGATGAACTGTAGTTAGATACCCCCAAAATTAACCCTCAACTAATGAAACTGACACCCCTTAAAGTATTCAAAGACAGCATTTAGAAGAGTTTATAAACCCATTAGGTGTTTCACTGAAAGTTAAAGCAAAGTGGAAGTGAAATTTTCAAAATTTCACTTTTTTTGCAGATTTGTTCAAATATTATGCATTATTATACAAGAATACGGTAAATGTGATCAGGGAAATGCAAATTAATATTGATACCCCAGGATTCTGCCGTTTTCAGTGATATCCCATAAAGTGGCCCTAGTGCATTATTTGCTCAACCACAAAGCCCCATAATAAGAGGAGCCCCCTACTGGACCTGGGGCCTCATTTTCATTACAATTTAATTTAGGGGCCATTTCAAGGTTTGCGGACACCTAAGGGTTCCAAAACTTAAAAAATACCCCTAAAAAAGACCCCATATGGAAACTACACGCCCTTTAAGGAATATATCCAGGGGTGCAGTGAGTTATCGACCCCACAGGTGCGTTCACAAATTATTTTTTTTAGCGTTCGGGCTCTGAATAATAAAGAAATATATATTTTTTACCAATAATCTTCAATTTTAGCTGAGCCCGCAACCAATATGAATACTTCCCTAACTACCTAATTAACGGCCAAAATCCTTGACCACCCAGAGGTAGACCCCAGCTATATAGATTGTCGCAAAGGCCGTGGGTACACGTGTCTTTCGGTAGAACAAAGGCTAAAAATGCTCCGCGTTACTCAAGAATGTGAATGGGTTCCCATTCGCAAACACCAACATCTGCCCCCAAAGGTACTAAAACAGGTGAATAACCATCAGAAGTTTCTCCAATTAGTGTGCTTCAACGGGTCGCCCACATAACTCACCTGAGAGGTTAGTATTTTTCAAAATGGTGCGGCACAGGGTAGATCCTTATGAGTTGTTTATTAATGTTAAGGCATTGGGCCATGAAATGTAGGTGGGTTGAACCGTGTCCTATACCTGCCATTTATTTAGTTCTTGCGAGATGTTATTACTAGACAATTCCCCATTCGAGATAAATGTGACTGTGATAAACAAAAACTAAGGTGGTCGGTAACAAGTTACACTGATGAGTAAGAAATTAAATATGAATTTTTATGTATATAATAACATTTTACATCACTAGCCGCATAATGAACAACCCCTTAATCTAAAAAACCAAGACTACAAGCTTATCAGCCCAAGCATTCTTAAATATAAATTAGCAAATGAGCAGCAAGTGGTCAATGTATTTTTTAAAAAATAGAAGAGATGAAGATTATTATACATGAAACCCTAACGTGGTTGCATAATGATCTTTGTAAGCACATATTAAAAAGGAATTTATGTGAGTCCGTATGTACAAAATACAGCAATCCTGGTATGAGTATTTTAATTTTTTATATTTTTACAGCGGTCACTGTTGCGTTGAATAGAATGACAGCTATTTTACTTCAGCAGGTTTTGATACGATTGTGACAAGCGATTTTTACCACAATTGTAGTATTTGTTTAATGTTTTTAAATAAACTGCTTTTTAGACTCAATAAGAGAAACATTTTTTGAAAAGGAAACACGTTTTTTGCATCACCTCGCAGTCTTTGGGGAGGATCCATAACTTTTTATTTTTTCTGTTTTATGGAGCTGTGATAGTGGACATTTTTTTTTGCGTGATGAGTTGACGTTTTTATTGGTAATATTTTGGGGACAAGGACTTTATGATCGCTATTAAATCTGTTTTTTGGAAGGAGTGTGAAGAAAATACTGTGCAATCGCTCGCAGTGTTTTTTTTTATTTTTATTTTTTAATACGTTCACCTGTGCAGGGTATCCGAGATCATAGTTAGTTTTTATTACTCTGTGGGTGTGAGAGCGATATACGGTGATAACCCCAATTATGTAGTTTTTAGATACTATTAGAAGCACGAATTTTATTTTTGAAAAAGAAAGTGGTTGTTTATTGTGGTAAAAACTAATAATTGCATCGCTATCTTCTAATAGCCAGAACTATTTTTAATTTTTTCCGGTATAACCGAGCTGTGTAAATTACTGTTTTTTTTTTGCGGGGATACGACTGAACAGTATAAAACTATTAGCATTCAGACTATTGAATGTTATAAAAGATTATTTTATGTGAATATCTTATTAACTGAGGCCATTTGTTTGAAGTTGCTGCGGTGAAGAACAATAAACGCAAAACTTATTGACTGTTTTTTTTTTGTGTGGATATTAATATTTTTACGGCTGTATCACCGTACGGAGATGTGTTGGTGGTTTAATTCCCACGTTTCCCTCAAACACGGTATGTTACTCACCGCACATCTCTATACCCAAATCTGTGACCAAAGATAACATAAATAATATAACAAAAAACTGGCTCAATTTCTAGAAATTGACCCTTTTCCCTCTCTGTATACCTATAAAAATATCGAAAAAACAAAAAATAAAATATGAAAACCAAAATAAACCCCAAAGATAAAAACCCTTCAAAAGAACCAGGCCAATAAAGACACTAACCCCGCCCTTGGTTGAATAGCGATGTCAGCCTCGGTTAGAATCAATCATTGTGCATATGAAATCAGCATACAGCTTATAGCTGTATGACCCCTGGACTCCATGGCAACGCTGTCTGAGCGACGGTGCTGCCCACAATGTCATTATGTATGGGGCATCGTGAGCGTCACCGGTTGATTACAACCCGATTCGTGTCATACAGCGTCCGTGCTTCCTGTAGGAGACCGGAAACCGGCGTTCTGCGCCTGGTAACTGCGCCGTTTGATCTACGCACGGGCGGGATGAGCGCACTCCTTCCGCCCGCAGCCCTCCGTGCGAAGTCGCGACCTCTTTACTAAGTCGCGACATTCGTGGGTGGATAATGCCCCCCGGGGGGGGTTCCGGATCTTAACTACCGGCCTGGGGTATTGCGGCATTGATGCCAGGCCGTTAATTATACCGCTGTTTCCATTGCCGGCGATCCTTGCCCGCGCTGACGCTTAGTGAAGTCGCGTCAAGATTCAAGCTTGACGTACTCATTACGGCAATTTGGCGGGGAACCCCATATACCCGACATTGCCGTATGAGTACGGACAAATGTCGGAAAGGGGTTTAAAAGATCTGACTTTTATGTAGCATGGTGATACCTAATTATGAGTAACTTATTTATTTTTTTATTTGTAAAATTGGTAAAATTGGTAGTGATTTAAAATTCATATTTATTTATGTTGTATATATACTATTTTTTTACTTTTATTTTTTCTTTAATAACTGTTAGGTTTTAGTCCCCCTAGGGCAGTTTGACCAATAGGGGGGCGGAGGAATGCTTTGTCCTATATACATATATGATATTTTCACTTTGTACTTGTTTTGACCGAAGTTATTTGAGTTTAACCACCTCGAATATACAGCGTCCTGGGGAACCAAGTGGTCTTCCTTAAATATATAAAATTTATTATTAATATTAATTGACAGCTGTCATTGCAACCGATTCCCCCTGCGCTGTGTGGTGATCGGATAGTGGGAGCGGTGAGCTCGCCGCAATGCTGAAGTATTAACACAGTTAATGCACAGCTGCCCGGGCGTGTACTGGAGTCAGTGCCACATGGGCAGCCGCTGGTAACAGAGCTCTCTGGGTCTCTTTATAGCCAGCAGTAGCCATGGATAGGGATGGATGCTGCGGGGAACTGGGCAGCGTGGTTTAACCTCTTAATATAGCTGCCGGTGTGCTTCCCCCCTGACTAGTCGGCTCTTTCCCCACCTTCCTGCTGAAAGAGCACATTCTGTGGTAAAATAATATGCACCCACTATGTCGCCTCAAATATTTAGGGAAGAAAATGTGCTTGTGTAGGTATGCCCGAAAAAGACGGGCAACTGGGAACAGAGCGCAAAAAGAAATTAATAGTAAGGATATAGTGCCTTACAATAAATATAAAGTGATATAATAAAGACAAGTGGGATGTATCCTAGAGTCAATATAAAATATAGTAAAAAATTGGTGTAAAGTTAGTTCAATGCAAGTGCGAAATAGCAAGATGGAATTGGGTCTTTGCCAGTTGCGAACTGCTCCCCTATCTTCACTCATCAAAGAGGTAATTTTAATTATTGAAAAGGTATGCTAGATGACATGTAGCATGCAAAGCATTGCGCAGTTGGGAAAAGATTCCTGCCCCTCCCTCTATAGCAAACAGATTGACCAGATTTGAGTAAAAATTTTTCACTTGCTCTCAAAGAAGTGAGAAGAGTTCAACCGTTCCTCAAAACTACTGGTGCAAAAGGCAATTCTTTATACCTTGGAAGTGTTAGAGATGTTGCCCGAAGTGGTTCACCAGCTTTGCCACCAACCCAAGATTGCTGTAGAGAGGGCCGTTCTCTAGACAGGAAGTAATGGATCAGATGGTGAGGTCCATCTATGAAGGAGGATCTGAAGGAGGTGCGAAACTAGTTACTCAAACAAAATTCAAGACATGCTCAACAAATGCTATTCATTAACATTTTTGTTAAACTGTTTTTTTTTCCCACTTAACTGGCATCATTTTTGCATTTTTTTTTTCTTATATCAGATTTTTTTTTTTATTAAACGAAGTCAAAGGGTATACATACAATAAAGAGCATATGCATAGTATTAACATAGCAAAGTAATTTTTTTTTTTTTACAATTAGATTTTTAAAACACAAAACAGTACCATATAGGCACAACACCCGAAAGAAAAAAACCCTCACCTCCAAGGCATGCTCCTTCCCAAAACCTATCATAAGGAAAAGGAGACATAATATCATGAATGATGATCTAACGCTTAACAGTTGGACACAGAAAGTGATTGTGTCAGTCCTCTCAAAGTTGCCTGGAGATGGGTAAGCCTGGGAAATCCAACTAGGAACCCCAGATCTTCTCAAACGGGCTTTTAGCAATTCCTTAATAACCTAAGTTGCTTTCTCTCCAGCCTCAGTATCGATTCACTTTAATATGTACAATTCGCTAGCTATTGTGCACATTGCTGAATCCAAGATAGCAATACTTTACAAGCATAATATAATAACGTTGAAATGCTTAAGTGGAATCAGTTGCACCGTCACCCAGAAGACCCAACACACAGACTAAGGGTTCAGCTGGAATGTAGAATACCATGGACACAAAGTGTGGTAACAACCAATTGTGATGGCAATAGGGAGAGTATGTATGGCGCAGTCTACCAAAGGTACTTATTTCATCATCACATATAGTCTCTCTGCCGAGTTCCTCCATTATCGGGTAAAGTCACTGGATGGGAATTCTGGAAGAGTGTCCCATATTGAACTTGAACAATGGAATATTATTTTGGAGAGTGGTGTTTTAAAAGTTATTTCTGTCTTTGAATGAAGCTTCAGCCAGATTTTTTCAGTTAATGTTTGGAACCGAAGGATCTACAAAATCCCCGGCTCTATTAATAAAAAGGATTGTTGTACTAAAAGCTGCTCCTAAGCTGCCCACGTTGTGTTTCCATGCACCCACACCTCAGCAAAATGTTTCAGGAGTGTACCGTATTGGGGTGATTTTGAAATTTTCTTAGTTGTTCTACACTCTGTTCAGGGTAATTTTCCCATTCCAGCATTATGCATGATTTACAATTATAGATTTTATTAAAGTTTGTTTGTGTTCTAACAGTTGTTATGCCAATAAACTATTTTTATGTTCTTCCTAAATAGTTTTTTGATTATTGTATCATAAGCTTTTATAAAAAATCCGATGTTACCATTATTACAGGCTACAGTAAAAGTTATCAATTAAACATGCGTCATTTATGATGGAGTCATAGTCCCTTATGTCACTGGAATAGACTATAAAACCTAACATTTAATGATAAGAAAAAAACATACATACACTAATTTGACTATATCTAAACTATTAATGTAAAGTTACATCCTACAAAAACCCTAATACAAAAACTTAAATGACAGTGTAATAAGTGGGACATCGCCCGAAAAGGACAGCCCACCTAGCTATTAAGGTCCTAAATTTGCCCTATAGTAAATGACTGTTATGTTCAAATAAATCATAACCCCCTATCGCGTAAATGTTTTGCGGGTTTAAAGTACTGACCCTTTTACCCCCGCGTTTCTCCCCAAAATTGTAAGGGAGTTTTCCTCAGGGTCAAATTTTAAATGGGACACATTCACAAAGTAACACAAAACCAATTTTTATATATATTCTATTTAGCTCACTATTTGCTTTTTAGGATCTTGGTTGTGGTGGTAGAGTAATCTCTAAAGAGGCAGTGGCCAAATATTTATCTCCATAAATGCATAGAGAATATACTCACCAAATATAAGACAATTTACTGTCAGAGAAGACTATTTATTACTCACTCAGACTCAGTGAAGGAGTAGGTTTTCCTCCTATCATTGTTTTTTAGCTGTCTTACGGTTTTCCACAACCAAGAGAATAATCTAAAATATCCAAACAATAGTACAGATATACCCATCACTTGTATACTCAAATTTATACTATTGTATCAATACTAGGTATAAAGCATAGCTATAGTCATTTAAAAAATATAGTTTACCTCTCGTATTTTATAAAAATACCCTTTCAGAACTCCATAGCTCTGATTCACATTTTCGGGGGCGCTCGGCATCTGTCGTCCATAACGGCGCAAGCGTGCGCTTTAAGCCGACTTGACTTCCGAGTTGGAGGACACCCTCCTTCCCTGACGCGGAATGAGGAGTGTCTCGCCGGCGAAGAAAACCAGCTCATTATCCCCGACTACTCCAACTCTAAGTCCGCATCGCTACGCTGCGTCTGATACAATTGCATATGCTGAATCAAGGGGTGTGGGGGCTAAATGTTCAGCAGTAACAGGTAATACAAGCAACCTGATACCAATTCTATGCTGTTTAAACAAAGAGTCTTGGGACTAATTGATGTTACTATGTCTTTCAAAAAAATATACACTTTACAGTTTTGAAAGGGGGGAGATTTATAATGTAGGTGACTACATAAATAAGACAATTAAGATATTGAAAGTAAAAGAGTGTTGAATAGTTGGAATCCCCCAAATGATTTAACAATGTGGATATTTAATAATTTAGAAAAAAATTGTATTAAAACTGGCTACATAGAAGTCAGTTTATATAAGGGGCTCTAGACTTTAAATGTATCCTTTGCCCAAATATGAAAAAAATGTTGGGTACCGTTCCAGATTTATTGTCTTTTTGTAACTCATATAAAGCAACTAAAGCTCAACTGTTCATTGAGCCCAGATGGAAAGACAGTTTGCAAACGAAAAATCCATCTTGCTTCTGCTTGAAGCACCCCCTTTGTCTATATCTCCACCTTTAGGGGGATTTACTTAAAAAGTTCTAGAGCCCTCAAATTGAGGTCTTCAGCGTTGCGTCATGAACTTTGATTGAAATGTCTTGCCAGAGATGTATCCCTACTGTTCCTTATGTCTCCTACTGCTCTAGAAATCTTTGATTCCATGGTCCTGATAGTTTTGCCAATATATTCCATGGGACATGAGCAGGAGGCTCTTTTGACAATATTACAAGAATTGCAGTTTAGAAAATCTCCGATTTCAAAACTTTGGGCCGTTTCTCCGATTGTAAAAAGATTTTGTTTTTTTTAAAAAACTTACATGCTTTACAATGGCCACACTTAAAGCAGCCCTTTTGGGTGTCTTTTTAACCATGGGGCTGGCTATTTTTTTTGGTTTAAATGACTATGGTAAGTCTATCATCTTTGACCCCCTTCCCCTTTTCCCATAAGTCAATTGGGCAAAAGAAAGACAACACATCTGCAGAAACATTTTGAAAAGGTTTTTAAAATCTTAAATTTTTAAAAGGGGAAAGGGAAAAAATCAGCCGGGTTTTTACGAGGGTTTTTCAGGACTTTTCTTTTTTTTTGAAACAGGGCGTAAATTTTTATTGAACCACGCCAAAATCAAAGAGGGGAGACTGACATTTCCTCTTTAGAAAACAGTAAAAGGTTTTTGTTTATCACCCCAAAAAGGTCGTTTGAGGGGCTGGAAAGAGGTGCACCTATGAGGAAGAGGAAGGAAAGGGGACGATCGGGGGCGATTTAAAAAGGGAGTGAAGTGGGGGTTTTTTTTGAAGTGAGAAACTTTTGGGGCCCCAAACTTAACAACCAAGAAAAGACCATAATTGGGGGTGAGGATGCATTAAACATCATTAAAACCTTTCGATAGAACACTTTACAGAAATGGAAAATCCGGGAATTTAAAAATTTGGATTGTCTTTTTTTCCCCCAACTTTTTGATTTATTTTCTTGGACAAAAGATATTTTAGTTTTCATAAGAAAGTTTAGGGGGCACAAATTCTTCAAAATTTTAAAAAAAAGGAAGGAAAGTCTGGAAATTTGGGCCCTTTTCCAGGGGAGGAATTTTAGGGCCCCCGGGCTGCAAGATCTAAATTTAATTACAAAATTTAAGGGAAACCGGGAAATCGGGCAAAGGGGCCCCTTTAAAAAATTAAAATGAAAAGTACATCGGTTTCCAACCCGGGGTTTGGGGAGATATCCTTTTTGGGGCCCTGACGTTTTTTGTAAATTTCTTAAAAAATTTTGACAGAAATTTAAACAAGAACGTTTGGATTAAATAAAATTTGGGGCTCATGCGGAAATCAGGCGAGCTCTCACTGGAGAAAAAAACCCCCAAAACTTAATTTTTTAAAAAACTTTTAGCAAAGGGGGGAAATAATTTTCCCCCCTTTAAAAGGGAAACCCAAAATATTAAGATGTGCCCGTCTATCTTAAAAGATGATCCATCTTTAAATATTTAAATTTTGAAGACCCAACTCAACCCGGGACAAAGGGGAATTAACTTTTAATTATTGACAAAATGCAAAAAAGTGATGGTTTTAAAAGATGACAACCCAATTTAAATTTTTTTGGGAAAAAAAACACCACGATTTCTTCAAATTTTAAAGCTTCCCCAAAGTCCCAAGGGATTTTTTACCATTTTCTAAAGGGACGCCAATGTTTCCGGGAATTTATAGTTTGGGCACAGCCCTCCCGGGGTTTTTCTTAGATAAATGTCTGGAGATTTTTTAAACCCCTTTACCTTCCTTTTTTGAGGGATTTCAATGGATTTCTTGCCAAAATTTTAGGAATTCACCCAAATTTATGAAAATAACCCCTCTTGGCCGTAAAGTTTTTGAAAGGGTTTTTTATTCCTGATCCCCCACTCAAAAGGGGGTTTTAAAGGGGAACGGATTATTTTCTATTTGGAGGTTCCCCAGTTTCAAGCCCCCGACAACCCGGGTTTCCCATTGAAAACTCTTGGAATTTCGTGGTTGGGCTTGGAATTACTTCCTATTTTTTTTGGGGCGCATTTTACCAAAACCCGCTCAGGGCACCGCAATGGGTTTAACCCCCGCGCACCAAAAATTTTGCGAATTTTCTCCTGGCCCCCGGTGGGGAAAACGACCAAATTTTATTTGGGGAAGACTCCACTCAAACCCTTTAGGGCTGAAAAAATTTTCCTTTGGAAAAAACGTTTTTAAAAAGATGACAAACCTTTTTTCCCCGGGGAGGCACTGGGGGAAAAACCCTTTTCCCCAACCTTTTAATTAAAAATTCCCCTTGGCTTGAAGTTTTTAAACAGAATGGAGCAGAGAAATTTCTACCCTTTTTGGGATGAGGGAAAACAGGAAAAAAAAAAAATCTGGGGACTAGAAAAAAAAAGTCTTTAAAAAAAACCAAAGCCCAAAAAAAATTTTAAATTTCCCCCCCCCCGAGGTTTTGGGGGCAGTTTTTCATCCGTTGCCCCCAAAAAGAGGAATAAACCCAAAAGGCCCGTTCCTTTTAAATTTAGGAAAAAATTCTCCAAAAAAATGGAATTTTAGGGAAAAAGGGTCGGACCTCGATCGGAGGTTTTAAATTTGGGGGTAATTCCCCCCAAAAAAAAACCCAAAAAGGCAATTTCAAATATGCCATTTTTAACCCGGAAACCGATCCCCAAATGTTAAACAAAAGGAAAAAAAACAACAAACAAAACCCCAAAATTAGATTATTAAAAGGGGCTTTTTTTGACCCCTGCCCAAACCCGCCCTTAGGCTTCTCCCGAGTTTAAACCCTTGGGAAAATCCCAAAAACCTGGTTTAGGTTTTTAGAGATGTGTTTGTCATTTTCCCCCCAAGTGACTTTTAAAAGGGAAAAGAAGGATTAAGGTGGAAAAGATTACACATAGCCATTTTAAACACAGAAAAAAAGCCCGAACTCATGGTTAAAAAAGGGCAGCCAAAAGGGTGCTTTTTGTGTGGCCCTTTTTAAAGCATGTTTAAATTTGTAAAACAAACAAAAACTTTTTTTCAAAACGGAGAAACGGCCCCAAAAAATTTGAAAACGGGGGAATTTTTTTCAACGCAAATTCTTGTAAAATTTTTGTCTTTAAAAAGCCTCCTTTCCTAAGGGGGCCCGGAATATATTTGGGAAAACTATCAGACCATGGAAAAAAAGAATTCTAGGGCATGTAGGGGACAAAGGAAAAAGTGGGGATACTCTTGGCAGACATTTCAATCAAGTTCATGCCGGAAAAACTTTGAAGACCTCAAATTTGGGCTCTAGAACTTATATGTAAATCCCCTGAGGTGGAGTAAAACAAGAGGGTGCTTCAAGCAGAAGCAAGATGGATTTTTTCATTTGCAAACTGTCTTTCCATTGGGCTCAATGAACAGTTAGCTTTAGTTGCTTTATATGATTTACAAAAAAAGAAAATAATATCGGGAACGGTCCCCCAACTATTTCATATTTGGGCAAAGGATACTTTTAAAAAGCTGGCCCCTTATAAAAAACTGACTTCTATGGCCAGTTTTTTTAAAGTTTTTCAAAAATTTTTTTAAAATATCCACATTGTTAAATTATAGGGGGTTAACATTCAACACCTTTTTTACTTTCAATATCTAAATTTTTTCTTATTTGTAGCCCTTTACATTATAAATTCCCCTCTTTCAAAACTATAAAAGTGTATTTTTGTTGAAAGATATAGTAACATCAATTAGTCAAGACCCTTTTTTTTACAACAGCATAAAACGGGGTATCAGTCTGCTCTTATCCCTGTTACTGTGAACATTTAGCCGAACCCCCCTTTGTTTCACTATGCAATATGTACAAACGCAGGTAGCGATGCGGATTTAGAGTGGGTGATGGGAAAAAGCTGGTTGCTTCGACCGGCGAGACACTCCCCCTTTCCCGGTCAGGGAAGGGGCGTGTCCCCAACTGGGAAAGTCAAGTGGCTTAAAGGCACGAGGCCGTTACTGAAGACGACCCCGAGCGCCCTCGAAATGTGAATCAGAGCTATGGATTTCTGAAAGGTTGTTTTATAAAATACAGGGTAACTATATGTTATAATGCTTAGCTTGCTTTATACCTTTTTATTGATACAATAGGATACTTTGAGTTTTCAATTTATGGGTATATCTGTAAATTTTTTTTGGATATTTTAATATTCATCCTTTGGTTGTGGAAAACCGTAAGACCTAAAAACAATGATATAAAAAACCTACTCCTTTTACTGAGTCTGAGTGGAATAAATAGTCTTCTCTGGAGAAAGTTTTCTTATATTTGGTGAGTATATTCTCTTGATTTTGGAGAAAATATTTGGCCACGCCCCTTTTGAGATTATCTACCCACCCCCCCAAGATCCTACAAGCAAAAAAGTGGCTTAAAAAGTTATATATAAAAAAAGGTGTGTGTTCTTGTGACATTTACAGTTAAAAATTTACCCCCCGAGGAACTCCCTTACAATTTTAGGGAGAAACGTGTGGGGCAAGGGTCAGCTTTAACCTCAAAATATTTTTCAGCGAATGGGGTTTTTGATTTTTTGAAAATCGTCATTTACTTAGGGCAAAATTGGACCTTATAGCTTGGTGGGGCGTCCTTTTGGGACGATGTCCCCACTTAACACTGTAGAAGTTTTTTTTATAGGGATTTTTTTAGGATGTAATTTACATTAATTTTTTAAAAATTTGTCAAATTAGTGTATGTATGTTTTTAATTTATCTTTTTTTTGTTTTTTTTATAGTCTATTCCAGTGAAATATTGACTAAATTAGTGACTATTTTTTTGGCACTGGTTTGGGGGGCCTCCCTTTTCCCCTCTATAGTATATGGAGTCGGAGTCAGTGTAAGGAAATTGAGGGGTCGGAGCTTTGGCTTACTGACCCCCCCCCACCCCCCCAGCCCTATTTTTGTTATTCAAAATTGTTTTAAACAGTACCTTTAGGCATGTAAATTATCCTTGGATACATGTGTTATAAAAG
>JAODAL010063579.1:0-19170 GCA_025379985.1 Phyllomedusa bahiana
AACGGGTCCCCCAGCGACGGGGAGGGAGACGGACACAGATGCGAACAGGAGCCTTTTCTCTCCGTCGAATCCACAAGGCCCGACAGTTTCTCAATTTTATCGGTCTTCATTAGGCAGTGGTTCGGGGTCCAGGCTAGTGCACAGCAGCGCATCAGCTCTCAGGGTGCATCATCTCAGCAAGTAAAGGGCTGTGTTGAAGCTGTTGCCGGAGGCAGCGGAGGAGGAGGAGGTATTCCTAGACACCGACGTTACCGACGTCCCTGCCTTGGAAAGAGGTTGGCGTGAAATTTGAGGCGGAGGAGGAAGATGAGGAAGATCAGTTTGCTAGTGCCCCCTCGACCCAGAGGCTTGGAAATCAAGGCTCCATCTCTCACATGAGTGCTTGGATGCTCCAATTTCCTCCAACATAAATCCTCGCATTACGGCCATCAAATGAACAACAATTACTGGGTGGCCACCCTCCTGATCCCCGGTACAAAACAAAAACTCAGCACTTTTCTTTCCACCCACCCAAATAGGGGTTTAAAAATGCAGGAAATGGAGACCTTGCTGATTGATCAACTGGAGACATCTGTTGCGTCTGCTTCACGTTCTCTCAAATGTCAGGGTTTGAACAACATCAGCGACGTTGACAGCAGTAGAGTGCCAAGTAGCCGTAGCGGCACAGCAGCAGGGCAAGGTGGCAGAAGCCTAATGGTGACCTCTGGCAATCTTTATTTACCACCTCACCAACGCAAGCAATGCAGGCACACATCCAACACACAGAGACCAGCTTAAGATCATGGTGCACGACTATCTGCGTCTCAATACCGATGTTGCTGTATGTGTTCCGGACCCAATAGACTTCTGGGTATCCAAAATGGACGAATGGCCCGAGCTCACTCGCCACACCATAGAGGTGTTGTCCTGCCCAGCAGCCAGCGTCATATTGAGCGGACCTTCAGCACAGCTGGAGGAGTCATTACAGACAAACGCATCCGGCTTTCCCACAGATAATGTGGATCGTTTGACTTTCATCAAGATGAATCAGGCATGGATCTCTGATGATGTTGTGGCCCCAATTGCCGAGGTCACCGATTAGTTGCCAGTCTACTTCACATTCCTCTTCAAACAGAAATGGTCCTCTTGAAATCTTTTTTTTAAAATGATCATTTCTTACTGCAATTTTTTATTCTCTTTTCCCAAAAGTTCATTTTGCTGGATTTTGCTGTGAGGAGACGTAAAAGACAGCAAGGTTTCATGACAAACACCGTATTCCTTTTAAACTCACTTTATCTTTAGAAGTTTTCGCTTTGTCAATGGTTTTGAGGTCATGTTGCTGTGAGATACAGCAAATAATTATGGTCCTTTGGAACAGAAAGGGTTGCTTTTAAGTGGCATTTCTCCCTCACAATTTTTAATAGTGGCTGAGAAGTCATATTTATAATTTTTGGGGTCAGTTGCGTGAGATAAAAGCAATAATCATGGTCCTTTGAACAGAAATGTGGCTTCAAAAGTGGCATTTCTCCCTCACAATTTTTAACAGTGGCTGAGAAGTCATTTTATAAACTTTGGGTCATTCCGCTTTGAAATCCAGCAATACTACAGGTCATATTTAAAAAAAAAATGTTGTTTCTAACAAACATTTGTTCTTCACAATTGTCCAAAGTGGCTAAAAGGGTCTTGGTTTAAATTTTTTGGGGCATTATGCTGTGACATGCAGCTATAACTACAGGTCCTATTATAAAAAATGTTTTTTCTAACAAAACTTTGTTTTTCAAAAATTGTCCAAAGGGTGGCTCAAGGTTCATGCTTGAATTTTTGGGGGCATTTTGCTGTGACATGCAGCTATACTAAGGTCCTATTAAAAAAAATGTTGTTTTCTAACAGACATTGTTCTCACAATTTCCCAAAGTGTCTCGGGGGTCATGTTTTTGAATTTTTGGGGGCTTTTTTCTGTGACATGCAGCTATACTACATCCATTAAAAAAAAAATGTTTTTTTCTAAACGACTTTGTTTTTTCACAATTGTAAAAAATTTTGTCAGGGTCATGTTTTTAAATTTTTGGGGGGCTTTTGCTGTGACATGCACATACTACGGGTTTTTCATTATAAAAAAAATGTTGTTTCTAAAGACTTTGTTCTTCAAAATTTTGAAAGAGGGGGCTCAAGGTGATGGTTGGGGGGGGGGGGGGGGTCAAAAAAAGGAATGTAGGACACTTTTAATGGACACTTTTGCAAAATGATTTTGTTTTTGCAAGATCTTTAACATAGCTATCAATCCCTGTATTGAGAAAAACCCATTTAATACAAAATAAAAAAAAGAAAAAAGACCTGGTGGGATTCCATCTTATTTTAAAAAATGTGTTTTCTAGAATTAAACTACTAAAAAACTTGCATGTACAAAATAGCTGGTTAAAAAATTCCTCTGAATTGTACAAGGGAGGTACAGGAAAACTGACCAGATGTAGGTATATTCAGAGGACATGGAGTATGGAGCAGGGGACAGAGAACAAAGTACGGGAGACAATTTCCCCCCAGCACGTTGAGTAAAGAGAAAAAGAATGCCAAAAAAAAAGGGCACCTGGGTGGAACAGGAGCGTTAACCACCATATTTCCAATGAAGCTCAATTGGTCCCACTCATACGGAGGGGCAAGCGCTAACCAAGAAAAGGTAAAAGTCAATGTGCAGTGAAACTAAAATGGTGGTTGAAAGACTCCTTTTTCAGGCACTTTTTAATCTGGGGTCATGCAGTATGGGCTCATGCTGTGGTCCAGGACAGGTATATTTCAATGTCCAGTGAAACTAAAATGGTGGTTCAAAAGACTCCTTTTTTCCGGCACTTTTTAATTCTGGGGTTCTTGAAGGTTTGGGGCTCTTGTTTGTGGCCCAGGACAGGTATAGTAAATTTGTCCAGTCAAACTAAAATGGTGGTTGAAAGACTCCTTTTTCCGACACTTTTTAATCTGGGGTCATGCAGGTTTGGGGCTCATGCTGTGACCCAGGACAGGTATAGTCAATGTCCAATGAAACTAAAATGGTGGTTGAAAGACTCCTTTTTCCGGCACCTTTTTAATCGGGTCATGCAGGTTTGGGGCTCATGCTGTGGCCCAGGACAGGGATATTCAATGTCCAGTTCAAGTAAAATAATGGTTCAAATCATAAATGCCTTCCCGGCACTTTTTAATTTGTGGGTCATGCAGGTTTAAGGTTCATGGGGTGGTGCAAGACAGGGATAGTGAATGGTCTGTGGGTTTTTTTTCTGTGGCTTTTATAAAACCCAAGTGTGTTTGCCTAAGAGTAGCAAAGTATCCATTTGACTGTTGTGGATGTTTAATTTTCCCGCTTCTCCAGCCCTGTTTGGGTGTAAGAAGAAGGTGTTGTTTTCTCTTTTCCCATAGACTTTAATGGTCATCTGCGATCATCTATCATCGACCATTGAATATCTTGTCGATGATGGTCGACTATCGACCATCGACCGATGTCGATGGCCAACGTAATCGCTCAACACTACTGCTGATAAGTCAAAGCAGGGAGTGATGTCACCAGCCCAAATACTGCTAAAGCAGAGAAAGGTGGTGGGTAACTTAGGGAAGCTTGTGTAAACGAGCAAGATATAAAAAAAATGTTCTAACTCTAAAAGAAAGCAAAATCAGAACAGCAATGTATTTGGTAATAATCTGCCTACATATGTAAAGCAATCAATGTGGTGAGACTGCCCCTTTTAATGTTTAAAAAAAACCTAAAAGGGAAAGGGGAAATCTTTAAAACCCTTTTCTCTTTCCCCATAAGACAGCAGGGGGCCAAAAGTTTTGAGAAATGACAAAAAAAATTTTATATTTTCACATAATCGGGCCCCTTTTGGGGTTTTTAGTGTGTTTGTCAGATGTTTTTATCACAACAGAAAACAATGCAATCAATTATGTTTAAAACAAAAGCTTTTATTGACATTAGAATGATTAAGCAGCAAGTAAAATATTTGCATGTTGACCCTTCTTCTTCAGGACCTCTGAAATTCCACTGGCATGCCTCAATCAACTTCTGGAGCAAACCCCAATGTTTGCAGTCCATTCTTGCACAATCAATGCTTCATTTTGTCACAATTTTTTGGGTTTTTTTTTGTCCACCCGCTTTGATGATTGACCACAATTCTAATGGATTAAGATCGGGGGAGTTTCCAGGCCATGGACCCAAATCCTGGTTTTTTCCCCTGGAAGCCATTTATTATCATTTTGTTTTAGGGGAAAGGTGCTCCATCATCTGGAAAAGGCATTGTTGACACCAAACGGCTCTTGGACTTTGGGGGAGAAGTTGCTCTTGGGACTTTTCTGGTCCCAAATTTTTTATTCATGGTGTGTTTTTAGGAAGACTGTTAGAAGACCCGACCCCCCCTTTTGGCTGAGAAGAAACCCCCCACACTGAAGGGTTTTCGGATGCTTTTACATTTGGGCAGAACAAACTGGGGTACTTCACCTTGTTTTCCCCTCCGAACAACTTTTTACCAGAGTTTCAAACATTGGGAAAAGGGGGGTTTCATCAGAAAAAAGACTTTACCCCATTCCTCAGCATCCATTCCTGTACCTTTGGCAAATATCAGTCGCCCCTATTTTTTTTTTCTGAGAGAAGTGGCTTTTTTGCTGCCCCCCTTTTGACACCCAGCCTTGGGCCCCCCATGAGCCCCCCGCCTCACAGTTTGCAGATGCCTCACACTTCCCTGCTGCCATTCCTGAGCAAGCTTGCACTGCTAGAGCCCGTTTCCGAACTGAAACACTTTTAAGAACGGCCATGGCCTTGTGGTCTTTCTTGGGCGCCCTGGAGTTTTTTTGGCAAAAAAATGGAACCTCTCTCCTTTAAAACCTTTATGATGCGATAGATTGTTATGAGGCAAAACTTTCAGCGGGGATACTCTTCCCGTTAGGCCCCGTTTTTTGCATGCAAAATGACTGCACGTGTTTCTTTTGAGATACCGGTTAAAAAAGAAGAGAAACAATGATGCCCAACACCAGCCTCCCCGTTAAAGGTCCACTGGGGTATTCTTAAATTAATCAGACGATTGATCTCCCGGGCCCGTCCCATCAACACCCACACCGTGTTAAAGGAGCAATCACTGAAAAAAGATTTACTGGCCTTTTTAAAGGGGGCGTGCAATGAAGTTTGAAATGTGTTTTGGGGGAAAAAAATTCATTTTTTAGGCAACTTTGCTTTGCATTTAATTGCTGTTAAGCTGATCATTCTTTATAAAAATTCTGGAGTTATCAAAAAAGCCATTATAAAATCTGATGCAATAGACTTTGTAAAAATTTATATTTGTATCATTCTCAAAACTTTTGGCCATGACTGTACAGTCAGTGGATGTTGCCTCTCATGAACCTCCCAACAAGAGAGGCTGAGGGCAGTGGGTATTGCAGGAAGGTAGGCGAGTTGTCAGAAGATGCTCTTTTTAAAAAAAAAAACGCCTTAGTACATCAGTAGCAATTAATGCAAGTGGTATTTTAGACAAGGGAGCTAATGAGCTTTAATATGCATGCAGGTGAGGGAGTGCTGAATCAGTAGAGCCATTAATGAACCTATGACAGCCTAATTAGCTACAATTTAAAATCTATGGATTCTAATCAGAGGAGCTGAACATTGCTGCAAATCTGTGTATGAATGAGGTTTTCAAAATGCTCCAATCTGTTGCCTAGTCACTGATTGATAGTAATTGCTTTTTTCCCTCTATTGTGTGTGTACGAAAATGCCCAATTTTACAGTGATAGAGGAGGACACAGCCTTCCAGTCACATCAATGTGATTTCTGCTGCTTTACGTTTAAATCCAATGATATTGTAAAAAAGAAGCAAAAGATCTTAAAATTAAAAGTGTCGTGTATAGAGTCAAGCACGCACCACCCTGCCCTACCCTGCTCTGTAATCTCATCACTCATAACTACCCATAGGAAGCCATTGGATGCTTGTGGAGACAATATGGGCTTGCGGGGTTTACAGTTTACTATAATGTTATAATAATGTAATCTCATACCTCCTAAGGGTCCCTCTTTAGGAGGGACAGTCCCTGTTTTTAAGAAATTGTCCCTCTTTTCACATGGGAAATAGATTTGCATTATTAAACTTACTACATTGCTCCAAAAAATACCTGTCTGTGTATTAGACCACAACTTCAGCATTATTTTATCATTTTGTGAAAATGATGACCTTAAAAACATCTATAGTCCAATGATATTTGTATTAAATTTTTGATAAAAACTAATTGAGTCTATCACTATGCATTAAAAATCGGATCCTTAAAGGGGTTGTCTCACTTCATTGATTCATCTGAACTCAGTCCTGTTTTCTTGGTTTCATTTTGAATACAGGGGCGTGTTTACTGGCTTATATATACTGAATTGGTCCCCTTTTTTCAAGGAAAAATATATATACTGAGTCCCGTATTCGGTTCACAGAGGCAGGCTCTCCAACCCTGCTAGCAATGCTTACAAATAGTTATAGTCGAACCAATATAAAATTTAAATACTTTAATCAATCTTCTTAAAAAGTTACACCGACATTAATCTGTGCTTTACAGAATGTCAGACAATACGACAAAGTTATGGGATACTCAGTCTTTAATTGCGGCCATCCAGGCCGTTCAATGCATCAGTCCATTGATAGCTCCGTTAGTAGCTAACACCACGAGGAGCTGAAGACGCCGAACATCAGAGCGGACGGAAACGCAAAGCGACGTTTCGGGGAGAGCTCCTCCCCTTCCTCAAGCAGGAGAGCTCGAACAGGTCTGTAGCTATAGCAACCAGTGCTGGCAGCCTATCATGAGAGATTGAACAGGTCTGTAGCTATAGCGACCAGTGCTGGCAGGCTATCATGCGAGATAGAACAGGTTGGTAGCTATAGCAACCAGCACTGAAAGCCTATCAGGAGAGACTGAACAGGTCTGTAGCTATAGCGACCTGAGGAGCTGATGCAGCCCATACAACAGTGGATTTCTAGGAATAGGTAGGACACTGTTAATGGACACATATTGCAAAGTGACTTCTTATTTTTTATTTTTTTTTCAAACACAATTTATTCATTTTCCAACATTTGAAACAGATGTAAGCAAAGTTACAGCACTGCATGCGTGAAAAATACACATTTCTCTTCCTCTGATAATTCAACAAGATTACAAATGTTACAAATGAAGACCAAAGAGGAAGATTGTCGGCAAAACCGTCCGGCACTGCCAGCCCAAAGCACAGCTTGTCAAAGTCTCAGTAGCCAGATGAAGTCTCTCTTCTATGCATAGTAAGAACCCTCTACATTAGGGATTCTCAGGGTGAGTAAATTATTGGGTACATCTCTTAAGTCTCTTTCTCACCCATATTCCTTGCTTGCTCAATTAGGCTACAGTGTCGGTTTGCTGCATTCCAACCCGAGGGCCTCTGACGTATGGGAGAATAACCCCCCTCCTTATTTGCTCCCAACCCGTCTCGGAAGCAAGGTATTGAATGGCTCTCAGGGCTGCAAGGCCGCACCGCAATGCAAGATAAAACCAAAATAGGCCACAATGGAATACATTATCTAATAAACAACACATATCTAAAATTAAAACTAAACAAGATAGTTCCGGAAGCTTTAAAGACACTTCATGTACATGGGGAAGAAAAAGAGAGACGTCAACCCGACCGGCCCTTTCACTATTCAGGCTCTAAAATTTACCACCCAGTAGAGTAGTCTGGTGTTGTGCTGTGCTCTTAGTGAAGGGGAGTGTAGACGTGGGTTTCGGTATGCAGAGGATCATTCTTAGTGGCATTAGACTATTTATACCACCCACTGTCCGGCTCTCTATGTCGGGTGATCTGTGAGGGAGCGAGTTCCTGCATTTACTTTAAGCCTACCCAGCGTGCCCGAAATCTCGGCCATCAGCTACCAACCAGAAGTTGTAAAGGGCTACATTACTATAGAGATTTCTGAGTCAGACATGAACTTTGTCAAGAAAGTTTGCCATTGTGCAAAAAATTTGTCAGACTGTGTGTCTTTCATGCGTTCTGCAATTAATTTTTCCATATACATATAAGTCTTGACCTGATCAACCACCATAGCCGGGGAGGGTACACTGCCATCAAGCCATTTTTTCAGGAAACACCTCTTAGCTCCTATCAAGAATATATGTATAAAGCAAGTATCAACTCCCGCTGGGGGAATATTGTGGAATAGTACCACTTCTGGTTTAAGTTCTAATTTTACGCCTCCTGTTCCCTCTAGTAATCCCAACACTTGTGTCCAGAAATCTCGACAAGATCTTTAACATAAAAAGCAGCAATCCCTGGAGCGAGACAACCCCTTTAACATGGAAAACTCTAGGTGCCCCTCTTTGACCATCTTAAGGGTTGAGAGGTTTGTAATGTACGTCTAAGAACCTGTTCAAATGGCAGGAAAAAGTTTGCTGTTTTTAGGTTGACAAAGGTTCAACTAAACTTGTGAAAAAAATGTAGGTTTGAGACCCTGAATTAGGGTTAGCATCAGTGTTGGACTGGGGTACCTACAGCACACTGGGGGGCACCCTAAAGCTACTGTGCATACCTATTTTACTCTGCCTCTTGCCTCTTTCTCTGCCTCTCCCAAGGATGTATATGCAGTTGAAAAGCAACTCCAGGCCTGTCATGCTCAGGGACCCACCAGTGGTTTCCCCTGCTCCCCTGTGGACAAGTTCAAGCCCGGTTAGGGTTGTTGAAGGGGCTATAGTTGGCTAACTTACTGGTCTGGCAAAGCAAAATTGTGGACTAAGGTCTGGTCCAACGTCACATCTAGATACTTCGCCATAGGCTCAATCTTATGGCTCAAAAGCAGCGTCTGATGTCATGTCTGGTTACCACAACATTGAGTCTATTTGGAAGTAGCCAGTTGTGAGATTGAAAGCGACGTTTGATGTTACTTCCAGTTACCATAAAATTTAGCCTATCCAGAATCTGATCGGAAGTTTGGCTGCAATAGGAGTGTAGCATTGCTGGAGCGGTAAGTTACCCATATATACCATAGATGCCAAGTCTCCCGCTACTGGCGGGACTCTCCCGCAAATGGGGGTCATGTCCCGCCCCCCCGGAGAGTCAGCAAAATCTCCCGCCGGGCAGCACACACAGGAGGTCCTGCTCATAAGTATGGACTGATCTGAGGCCGGAGGAGGGTCAGAGGCACCTGACAGCACAATGATGAAGAGCAGCAGAGGATAACACATTACTGCCGCCAGGTCAGCCCTTATCTTATAGCACGGTATCGTCCAGACGCAGCTCACACTGTCGGCAGCAGTACCGGACGCTGGGAGATGCTATCTGATAGTGTGTCTGACAGCTGCACCTCCCAGCGTCTGGTGCTGCTGCCGACAGTGTGAGCTGCGTCCACTATCTCTGGCCTGTCACTGTCTCTCTGGCCGCTGCACTCCCCCTCATTCCCATGCCTTCCCCTTCCCCTCACCTCCTCCTCACCGAGCAGGGATGAGAGGATGAGAGCGTCTCTCCCTGTCTGTGTTCCTGCCGTCTCCTTCTCGTCGTCGTCGGGCTCTTGCTCCTGAGCCACGGTGAGTGACATCTGAGAGCCGGCCGCAGCCCCGTCCCCAGCAGCCTTGTATTGCACGCCCCCAGCTACCTGGATATGGGGGACAGCTACCTTGCTAGTGGGGACAGCTCCCTGGCTATAAGAAGCACTACCTGGCTATAAGGGGACAGCTCCCTGGCTATAAGAAGCACTACCTGGCTATAAGGGGACAGCTCCCTGGCTATAAGAAGCACTACCTGGCTATAAGAAGCACTACCTGGCTATAAGGGGTCAGCTATCTGGCTATAAGAAGCACTGCCTGGCTATAAGGGGACAGCTACCTGGCTATAAGGGGACAGCTACCTGGCTATAAGAAGCAGTACCTGGCTATAAGGGGGACAGCTCCCTGGCTATAAGAAGCACTACCTGGATATAAGGGGACAGCTCCCTAGCTATAAGAAGCACTACCTGGCTATAAGGGGACAGCTCCCTGGCTATAAGAAGTACTACCTGGCTATAAGGAGACAGCTATCTGGCTATAAGAAGCACTACCTGGCTATAAGGGGGTCAGCTACCTGGCTATAAGAAGCACTACCTGGCTATAAGGGGTCAGCTACCTGGCTATAAGGGGACAGCTCCCTGGCTATAAGAAGCACTACCTGGCTATAAGGGCACAGCTACCTGGCTATAAGAAGTACTACCTGGCTATAAGGAGTCAGCTACCTGGCTAGTGGGGACAGCTCCCTGGCTATAAGAAGCACTACCTGGCTATAAGGGGACAGCTATCTGGCTTTAAGAAGCACTACCTGGCTATAAGGGGGTCAGCTACCTGGCTATAAGAAGCACTACCTGGCTATAAGGGGTCAGCTACCTGGCTATAAGGGGACAGCTCCCTGGCTATAAGAAGCACTACCTGGCTATAAAGGCACAGCTACCTGGCTATAAGGGGTCAGCTACCTGGCTAGTGGGGACAGTTACCTGGCTATAAGAAGCACTACCTGGCTAAAAGGGGACATCTCCCTGGCTATAAGAAGCACTACCTGGCTATAAGGGACAGCTCCCTGGCTATAAGAAGCACTACCTGGCTAGTGGGGACAGCTCCCTGGCTATAAGAAGCACTACCTGGCTACTGGGGGCACTGCCTGGCTACTGGGGGCACTGCCTGGCTATTGAGGGCAGCGACCTCGCTAGAAGGTGGCAGCAACCTGACTACAGGAGGCTACTACCTGGCTACAGGGTTCAAATAGGGCACTGAGATATCTACTTATTGGGGCACAGTTTGGCGGTATCTCCCATCCCTCCTGGATGCTGAATAGACCATGCAACAGTCCAGGAAAGCTGGGTGACGCCAAACCCCTAATCTGGTTTTCTTCCAGAGCCGTTACACAGTTATCTGGAGTGGGGTGTGGCTTTTAGAAGGGGGCGTGGCTTTCAGCCTCAAGATGGGTGTGGTCATGCAAATTTTGGGGCGGTGCACTATGTGTGCCGCCACCTTCAAATCTCCTGCTTTCTCACTTTCAAAAGTTGGCATGTATGATATATACTCGAGTATAAGCCGATCCGAATATAAGCTGAGGCACCTAATTTTACCACAAAAAACTGGGAAAACTTATTGACTTGGATATAAGCCTAGGGTAGAAAATGCAGCAAGTAAGTAAATGATGCCCCTTCATTAACCAGGACACAGAGCCATAGCAAAGATCAGCAACTAGAGGACTTGGTGCCACAAAGTTTGAAATGATTGTACCCAGTAGTTAGCCAGGTAGGGCTGTCCCCAGTGATTAACCACATTACACACAGCTCAGCTACATGCACATTACAAACATAAGGCTCTGCTGCATGAGCATTACACACAGCTCTGCTGCAGGCACATATAACACACATACATAGTTCTGCTTCAGCTTATCCAGCAGTGATCACAACCAGTACAGCAGAATTCTGCATACACTGAGCAGCATCACACAACTCTCCCCCTCCATTTGACATCATCATAGGTCCTGGAAAAGCCAGCACTTTCGGTGAGGTGAGTTGCACTTTGGATACATAGAACTTCTATAAGATTTACACTTGAGTGTAAGCTGAGGGGGGCTTTTTCAGCATGAAAAATGTGCTAAAAAGTTTGGCTTATATTTGGGTATATATGGTAATTTCCTAGAACTCTTTAACACCTTACAGACAATACACATAACCTTATACTGTCAAGGGAGTATGGAGCGGGCTGACTTGCTGAGCCAGCTCCATGTATGGCAGGCTGGTAATTAAATCTGACCTCTGCCCCTATCAACAGAGAACGGAGGTGGCCCTAATCATGGCTGTTTAACATATGTTTGTGTACTATCCAGCCCCCAGAAAATTACATCATAACCTTAATTAAAAAAAAAAGTCATTACAACCATTCCATCTGACGCGTTTCCATAGAATGGCGACCGTGAAGCAAAACATGATATAAAAACATAACTCTGACCATTGACCCAGAAAAAAAGACAAAAGTGATTGACAGATCAAATCACCAATGTTTAACCGCAACCTGGGGTTTGTCAATCAAGAAAGGTTGGGCAAAAAAAAACTTGAACGTCACAAAAGTTACAGAAAACTTTATCTTAAATGAGTTATTATTCAAAGAACAAACAAACAACTCATTACACTATTGTCACATTTAATCGGATGTTGAAGATGCTCAACTATGAAAGTGTAACCTTTATTAGTCAATATTAAAAAATGCACAATAGCCCTCTACTCCATAGGTAATACCCTAATAACTTACTAGTAATATCCAAAAAGCAGCATATTCCTCCTAATACAAATAGTAGGGAATGTTAGACTTTAAGACTAGATGTCAGTATAGTAACAAAAACAAAAGCCCTGTTAAGATACTAAGAAAGACAGAGTAATCGTCCCGAGAGGGACGGCCCCGTCCTTTGAAGGCTCGCCCTGTTGTACCCTACCCAAATCCTATTACATAAGTGAGGAATATATATTATATTACTTCTGCAGCCAATCACTGCACAAAGAGTTATAGAAAAGAGAGTGCCGCAATAAACAGTATTTAAGCCAGAATAACAGATTATCTTCTTGGTACTTATCACTCGTAGTCAGAGTTCAAAAAACGTCCAAGATGTCCCAGATGTCCAAACATGCCACCTATTCCCGACGCGTTTCTCCCCCAAGATACAAAAGGGGGTTCCTCAGGGGACCAATATGTATGGCTAACCCATATAAGCTCACAATGGAGCCACTGGCAAAAAAATGCACCACTACGCTTAAGCGTAAGCGTAAGCTTAAGCGTAAGCTGCCGCTGCTGGCGACTGCCCTCCTCACTAGGCGGGTGAAGGAAGCTGCTCATCAGTGACTCCAGACTTAGGTTGCTGCTGACGGAGCTGGTACTGCTCCTACCCCCCCCCCCTTTCCCTAGCAGCCGCGGCAGTAGTATGTGAGCGCTGAAAAACCCCCCGGTCAGACCTGTCAGAGGAGCGACGATGCCGCTCATAGTCAGCGGCCAACTGACTACGGAGGATTTCCCTATAGTATTTGAGTTTGTCCTCCCTCTCAATAGCTGGGAAAAAGGCTTCCATTTTGGACAAGTAGCGAGGGACCAATAGGATGGAGAGCCAGAAGTCATCCCTCTGCCGGATGCTGACTATTCGGCTGTCACTAGCCAGGCAAATCAGCATGCTGCGGGCCATCTGCACACGTGACTCCGAGGGGCTCCCTGCCTCCATCTCCACTGTATACTGCCACGGTGCTTGGGGGTCATCTGCCTCATCTTCCTCATCTCCATCTTCCTCCTCCAGCTGCTCCTGCTCCTCCTCTCTTGTTACCTCGGTAGAAAATCCACTCATTTCACCAGACAATGCTTCTGCTCCAATTTCCTCCTCCTCCTCCTCCATTTCAGTCCCCACCGGACTCATGTGGCCGCGAGATGTAGTCGCCACGTCTCCAGTCCCCTGCCCAGACAGATTTTTCAGCATCTGTTCCAGGACATGAAGCAGTGGAATGACGTTATTCATCCGTAGTCCTGGTGACTGACAAATAACGTGGCCTCCTCGAATGGCCTCAACAAACGGCAGGTGTCACGCATGAGCTGCCACTGGCTGACATCAACGTTACACAGGGGAGTACTCCTGTCCGCCTGGATCAACAAAAAATCATTAATGGCCTTTCTCTGTTCATACAGTCGGTCGAACATGTGCAGGCTGGAATTCCAACGGGTGGAAACATCACATATCAGAGTGTGTTGGGGGAGGCCGTTCTGCTGCTGCAACTCGAGGACGGTGTTCCTGGCTTGTAGGAATGGATGAAGTGCATGCACAGTTTCCTGGCCATTTTCAGAATCTTCTGAAGATCGGTGGAAGGAAGACTTCCGGTCCCGGCGCTGGCGTGCGGATGTGAGCGGTGAGAGCTCCCCACAACCCCGCACAAATACCCGCACTTAGCCGCTCTTTTCGGCGCAGACCAACTCCCGAAACCCGAGGGAGACAGCACGGGACATCTGCCGGCGCGCTCCTGGAGAACCAGCTCCTCTGCATTGGTCGTAGCAGCCGGCTTTCCCTGCCGCACGCGCGCCACGTGGAGAGTCCCCTAGGCAGCCGCAGCGCCGCGTCCCTCCCTGCCGCCGGCCCGCCCTCACCCCATCGGCGCACACCGGCCTCCGGACATCTGAGGGGGACTGACTGTCAGCTCTGGCCCGTTAGTTTATGGAGAGATATCTCCTCCGCAGCGGCCATAAAGACCCGCCTTCTCTGCCACCCCGTACGCCGCGTGAATCTAAAATGGCGGCCCGCCGCCCGCAAGCTCCAGACAGCAACGAGGCACCTGCAGACTCCTGGGACACACTCTCCCTGCCAGCCACCGGTGAGTCAACCTGCCCACAATAGATTAAAAAGCCTGGCACTGGAGGTAGCTAGGAATATTGCCCCTGACCTCCAGGACACACTGGAGAATATTGTGCAAGCCTCCCTGAATAAGATACATTAAGACCTGCAGGCGAAGGGGGCGTTCATAGAGGAACTCGAATGTCGGGTACAGCAGCTTGAAACCGACAATGACTCCCTCTAGAATAAGTTGTCGCTTGCTGAAAAATCTCACTTTATTCTCTATGAGAGACTGGAAGACCTCGAAAATCGCTCCAGAAGGAGCAATCTGCATTGGTCGGTCTCCCAGAGGCAGTTAAACAAGTGGAGTTACAGGACCTTTTCCAATCTGAAATCCCTCAAGCACTTGCCCTCACACGGAGTTGCAGGGTGGAGAGAGCACACCGTATAGGCCCAGATATTGCAACCAAAGAGGTCACTCAGGAGCGTCAGGAAAAGAGGCCCCGTACCGTCATTGCAAAATACTTGGATTACAATGACAAACAAGACCTGTTTAGGGCATACAGGAAGCTCAATACTGCCCTTCTATCCGGGGGCACAAAGTTCCCTTTTTGATGACTTCCACTATGGAACTTTCAAGCGCAGACGGGCGATTGAATAACTTAGCACCTCCCTCAACCTCCAAGAAATCCGCTTCCAACTATTTACCTCGGCCATCCCTGAAGGTAACATACTTACCTAAGGTAGGCCCCAAGTAATTAGTTCTACTCACCTGCAGAAGCGAAAAGGCTTTTAAAAGAAACTTTTGAGCCCGAGCGAACTCAAACCTACCATCTTCATCTGGCAAGGCCTCTCCGAATCGCGTTCACCTGCAAGCACCCCTGCCTCACCAAGGTTCCCTGCTCACGTTCCGAAGACAGAGATCCCAAGAAAATCGACGAAGTCGAACTCGTCTGGAACCACACCCGTCATGGATAACTTCCCAGGACTACTTCCCCTGGCTGACTTACCCAGAAGGGTCGTGAGTAATTGGGCTTACGGACCTCTAGCCCCCCCCTCTGACCAATCTGATTTCCCCTTCCACTATCCCCTACCCCCTCCCCTCTGTTTCCCTTTATTTTTTTTCTTCTCTTTTTTCCTTTTTCCTTTTTTTTCTTTTTTTCCCATTTCTCCTATGATGCACCGGGGTCTCCATTTGAAACATAAGGCCGTTTGATGGAGTAACTCTGACTTTTGTACTATGTCTTTGCACAGTGTTTCTTGATGCGGGTTGTTTCTGCTGGAGTGGGTTTTCTATTGTGGGATTAATGTGCTGCTTCCCTTAAATTGGGAATACACTCTATGCACTAATCCTAATGATTAATAAGTGCTGTCCCCTCTCGTAGTTTAACGTTAAAGTGACAGTTACAATTTTATGCTATTGTGACAACAGCTTATTCTTTGGGAGATAATTATTTTTTCCCTTTTCTCTGGTGCGGGGGTTGGGATTGACAGGGATGAATGCTCCCGTTTTTGGGCACAACCGCCCGCCAGAAAAAAGTGAAGTCCCACGGCGCAAAGTGATAGTAAAGTATAAATGACATGCTATCTCTCTGCACGTGATACTGTTCATTTCTTTATGGTTTTGGTTATTGTGGTATTTTGAAGTTGTAACAACTATTAGATGGATCCGCACATCCATGGGAGTCCCCTGCCCCATTAACTCTCCACTGGTGGGATTCCATGACCAGGGATATCTCCCACATAGTAGATGTACTCTATCATCCTCCATGATATCCTCTCCTGGAATACTAAAGGGCTTTCGTTCTCCTACAACGAGTCAAACAATTATCCGTTAACTATAAAAACTCCGCCCAGTATATGTCTTCTACAGGAGAACCCACCTGAGGCCAGGAGGACCGTCTTCCGTATGGAAAGGATATGGTGGTGACATGTGTATGGTGTCCCTCGGCAGTGGGAGGCAAGGCTGGAGTTACTGACGCATCATTCCTAAAAACCTCCCTTTTCACTCTGATCCTCCCATGACTCATGATGAGTGGGAGACGTTATCACACCTAAGTTTACAACTAGCAATGGTTTCACCATATCAGCCTGTTACATGTTTATGTCCCAATGTGCAAAAATGCACCCCTTCTTTCTCAAACTTACAACAAAAAAAACATTCGGACCGTAACATATCAATGTGGTGGGAGGAGACATGAAACTAGTCGTGGATGATACGCTAGAATCGAAAGAGGACCCCAGAGGGGTCGAGCTAGGCCTCAGATTCCGCAGGACCGGCAACCAGACGCTTAGATCTTTTCTGGAGGGGCCCGATCTCAGGGATGGCTGGAGGGATCGGTAAGTTTTTCCATGTATCAGTGTTTGTGTGATTTCTAATTATATCTCTCACCACCAATAGATGTCTTTTGAGTGTTATTCCCTATGTGAGATCCCTTTGTTTGTTTTTAAATTTTGTTTATATATGTAGGATGCCTGTATCCCATTGTATTGCGCTGTCTACACGTCATGCCCCACCCTGTGTTTTGACTGAATTGCTTGGGTCTCCGTGAGTATAAATTGTACAGCTTTTTTGAGGTACCCTCCTTTTGTGCTCTAGTTATAATTTCTTATGCACAATTTTTCTGCCTCTTCTTGGTCTCTTGCTCTTATTCAATCCCCTGATTGATCCTTGGTGGAATCGAACAGTGTTGGGATAGGACCTATAGGATTGTCTTTTTTAGGGTAAGTGTTTTTCAACGGTCAGGCTCCTGCCAGACCCGCCCGTTATTGGTGGCGGATTTTCCTGTTTCATTTAGCTATGGGGTAATAGCTTCCTTGCCTAAGGGCTTCATAGGGATTTATCTAGTTTCTGTCCCACATGTGTGCCTAATTTCTGGAGTATTTTTTACTCTTTTAGTGTTATTGATGACTATCACGTCTGTATGAATATGTTGTTTTTATAATCATTGATATATTAAAATTTATGTTTTAAGGCCATTATTTTTTCCTCTTTGGTTTTTTCATATTTTGGGCTTCTAGAGGATTTATTAAGCGAAACATATCCACTACATTTGTGGCTTTTGGTATTTCTGGAGGGATCTCCACCCAGATAGTAAAGAATTTTCGTTTTTCTCTCATTCACACCAGTCGTGGTCCCAGATTGGATTACATATTTAACTCTCAAATCTCAGGAGACGGACTAACATTGCGGACATCCGAGATATCGTAATCTCGGACATTCTCCAGTTTTGCTGGAAGTTTGCTGATACTTACCCCGAAAAGGCTTCCGATTTCATTTTGGCGCTTCCCTTGCAATCCTTATTTCTGAAAAAAAACAAAAAGAAGCAATTTGTTGACCTAGTAACGTGGTTGGTGGCTTTGGAATTTTTCGAACCAACCAACCAGACACTCAAGAAAGTTTTCACTGTATTGGGCCACCTCCAAGTCCGTCCTCCGGGGCCGCATCATAACCTATACGACCTCATATAGACGCAAAGTAGAAAGGAGCTACAGGGAAGCATCTGAAAAAGTAAAATCTGCTTATAGATCATTTCTCCAGTTGGGATCGGTCGCCTCTAGACGGGAATGGGAGTCCGCTAGGCGTGATTTTGAAATGTGGCTGGACCGTGCGGAGGAGGTCAAGCGTTCCTATCTAACCTCCACTTTGTTTAGGTATGGAAATAAAGCAGGGAGAGTCCTTTCTAGGCTTCTCAGGGGCACTTATCAGCCCTCTCATATTGTGTCCCTTTGAACACCCTCAGGTCAACCCACCTCAGATCCTTATTGGATAAACAACTCACTTAAGGTTTTTTATGAACAACTTTACTCCGCTGAATCTGACCCCGAGATGAACGAGGAGGGAAAGCAGTTCCTGGACTCCCTGTCTATCCCTAGGCTCACTCCTGATCAACTTGAGACGCTCAACGCTGATATCTCTACTTCAGAGATTCAATCTGCTATAAAGGGGCTGGCATCCAACAAGGCTCCTGGACCGGACGGGTTCACCGGTGAATTCTTTAAGGTTCTGGTGGACCCTCTCACTCCAATTTTACAAGATTACTTTAATGAAATTCTGAGGAGCGGACATATTAGACCGGAGTCCAGGAACGCGTATATCAAAGTTATACCAAAAAAGGGAAAGGAATCCCTTCTCCCGGCCTCTTACATGCCAATCTCACTGATAGATGTGGACCAGAAGCTCCTCTCAAAGATAATGGCGGATAGATTGGCGGCTTTCATGTCCTCCCTTATAGGAGCTTCCAAAAAAAAGGATTTATTAAAGGCCGGGCCTCTGTTGGTAACATTAGAAAAGTGTTGACAGTGTTAGAGAGTGTCAAAACTGAGCCATCCCCATCCGGACACCCTGTCTTGGTTGCCATAGATGCCGAAAAAGCATTTGACAACGTCCGATGGGGATGGCTCTGGATGGTCTTGGATCAGATAGGTTTTGGGGGTCACTTCAGAACCTTTCTCTCTGCGCTCTACTCTGGTTCCACGGCGCAGGTGCACACTCCAGGTTTCTTGTCCCATGCCTTCACCTTGTTTAAGGGCACGCGACAGGGATGCCCCCTTTTCCCCCTCCCCTTTGATATCGTGCTGGAACCTCTTGCGCGATATCTGGAGAAATCTGAACTTTGTGAGGGGATTAAGGTAGGAAGGGTCCCGGTCAAACTGGCACTATATGCGGATGACCTACTTTTATTTCTAGCCAACCCAATTGAGCATTTGCCGCGAGTATTTTCGTTTCTGGAAAGATTCGGATCCTTTTCGGGGTATAAAGTTAATGCTTCAAAAAGTGAAGTATTAGAACTTCGTTCTCCCCTTCCAAGACGCACTTGGGATGACCTCGGCCTACATTTGGACCCTGCCGATAAATTCATCACTTACCTTTTTTGGGA
>JAODAL010063580.1:0-19169 GCA_025379985.1 Phyllomedusa bahiana
TCTTCTGGGCTGTACTGGGCTGGGGCTCCCTGCTCTTCTGGGCTGTACATGAGGCTGGGGGCTCCCTGCTCTTCTGGGCTGTACATGAGGCTGGGGGCTCCCTGCTCTTCTGGGCTGTACATGAGGCTGGGGGCTCCCTGTTCTTCTGGGCTGTACATGAGGCTGGGGGCTCCCTGTTCTTCTGGGCTGTACATGAGGCTGGGGGCTCCCTGTTCTTCTGGGCTGTACATGAGGCTGGGGGCTCCCTGTTCTTCTGGGCTGTACATGAGGCTGGGGGCTCCCTGTTCTTCTGGGCTGTACATGAGGCTGGGGGCTCCCTGTTCTTCTGGGCTGTACATGAGGCTGGGGGCTCCCTGTTCTTCTGGGCTGTACATGAGGCTGGGGGCTCCCTGTTCTTCTGGGCTGTACATGAGGCTGGGGGCTCCCTGTTCTTCTGGGCTGTACATGAGGCTGGGGGCTCCCTGTGGTTCTGGGCTCCAGAGGAGACTGAGGACTCATAAGCACAGGAGACCCTCAGCCTCATGTACATAATCGGAGGTGTCCGTCACTCAGTCTACGATGGGAAGACAATGTGGCTGATGGCCGCCGCTGCACTGACTCTTCCTTCCCCGTGATTCTTCACAAACCTTCCCTTTCTTCCAAGGTTATAGCCGCCGATGAGACCAGATGTCCGTGCAGAGAGTAGGGACCCAGGACCTCAGTGTCCTCCGCCCAGCATGAACCTCCCCCCCTCCCGCTGGGATGGTCCTGATTTTTCACCTAGTCCCCCTGCCCCTCTTGTCCCTGTATGTGACTCGATAGATAATGTTGCATCAATCAGCCTCTTACAGTGCCCAAAAATCCTCTCCCTGGTTCCCAACTGCTCATTAGGTGACAGGTTAGATCTTTAATTATCTGCATGAAAAAAACTTCTAGATGAAAATCATCCTTCTCAGACCACCCAGAAAGTTGTCAGCAAAGCCCCCACAGTAGCTGCTGAGCCCCTTCAGAACCTGCTGAGCCCTCACAGTAGCTGCTGAGCCCCCACAGTACCTGCTGAGCCCCGACAGAACCTGCTGAGCCCCCACAGACCCTGCTGAACCCCCCCAGTACCTGCTGAGCCCCCACCGAACCTGCTGAGCCCCCACAGACCCTGCTGAGCCCCCACAGTAGCTGCTGAGCCCCTTCAGAACCCGCTGAGCCCTCACAGTACCTGCTGAGCCCCTACAGAACCTGCTGAGCCCCCACAGACCCTGCTGAACCACCACAGTACCTGCTGAGCCCCCACAGTAGCTGCTGAGCCCCTTCAGAACCTGCTGAGCCCTCACAGTAGCTGCTGAGCCCCCACAGTACCTGCTGAGCCCCTACAGAACCTGCTGAGCCCCCACAGACCCTGCTGAACCCCCACAGTACCTGCTGAGCCCCCACAGTACCTGCTGAGCCCCTACAGAACCTGCTGAACCCCCACAGCACCCGCTGAACCCCCACAGAACCTGCTGAGCCCCCACAGACCCTGCTGAGCCCCCACCGCACCGGCGGAGCCCCCACAGACCCTGCTGAGCCCCCACAGTAGCTGCTGAGCCCCCACAGTACCTGCTGAGCCCCCACAGAACCTGCTGAGCCCCTACAGAACCTGCTGAACCCCCACAGAACCTGCTGAGCCCCCACAGTACCTGCTGAGCCCCCACAGACCCTGCTGAGCCCCCACAGAACCTGCTGAACCCCCACAGAACCTGCTGAGCCCCCACAGTACCTGCTGAGCCCCCACAGAACCTGCTGATCCCCCACAGAACCTGCTGATCCCCCACAGTACCTGCTGAGCCCCTTCAGAACCTGCTGAGCCCTCACAGTAGCTGCTGAGCCCCCACAGTACCTGCTGAGCCCCTACAGAACCTGCTGAGCCCCCACAGACCCTGCTGAACCCCCACAGTACCTACGAGCCCTACAGAACTGCTGAACCCCCACAGTACCCGCTGAACCCCCACAGAACCTGCTGAACCCCCACAGACCCTGCTGAGCCCCCACAGAACCTGCTGAACCCCCACAGAACCTGCTGAACCCCCACTGAACCTGCTGAGCCCTCACAGTAGCTGCTGAGCCCCCACAGTACCTGCTGAACCCCCACAGACCCTGCTGAGCACCCACAGAACCTGCTGAACCCCCACAGAACCTGCTGAGCCCCCACTGTAGCTGCTGAGCCCCCCCAGTACCTGCTGAGCCCCGACAGACCCTGCTGAGCCCCCACAGAACCTGCTGAACCCCCACAGAACCTGCTGAGCCCGCACAGTAGCTGCTGAGCCCCCACAGTACTGTGAGCCCCTACAGAACCCTTCTGAGCCCCCACAGAACCTGCTGAGCCCCCACAGAACCTGCTGAACCCCCACAGTACCTGCTGAGCCCCCACAGAACCTGCTGAGCCCCCACAGAACCTGCTGAACCCCCACAGTACCTGCTGAACCCCCACAGTACCTGCTGAGCCCCTACAGAACCTGCTGAGCCCCCACAGAACCTGCTGAACCCCCACAGTACCCGCTGAACCCCCACAGAACCTGCTGAGCCCCTACAGAACCGGATTAGCCCCCACAGAACAAGCTGACCACCCACAGAACCATCGTGAGCCCCCACAGTACCTGCTGAGCCCCCACAGAACCTGCTGAGCACCCACAGTACCTGCTGAGCCCCAACAGAACCTGCTGAGCCCCCACAGTAGCTGCTGAGCCCCCACAGTACCTGCTGAGCCCCCACAGAACCTGCTGAGCCCCCACAGTACCTGCTGAGCCCCCACAGAACCTGCTGAGCACCCACAGTACCTGCTGAGCCCCCACAGTACCTGCTGAGCACCCACAGTACCTGCTGAGCCCCCACAGAACCTGCTGAGCACCCACAGTACCCGCTGAGCCCCCACAGACCCTGCTGAGCCCCCACAGTACCCGCTGAGCCCCCACAGACCCTGCTGAGCCCCCACAGTTCCTGCTGAGCCCCCACAGAACCTGCTGAGCACCCACAGTACCTGCTGAGCACCCACAGTACCTGCTGAGCATGGTCATTGGGATCTATTAACCCCAAAGAGGGCAAGAGCCTCCATGTGGTCCCCATTGGCGCTGGTATATGTAGATGTACGGTCTGGAATGGTGTATATATATATTGAAGTGCTGGCTCCCCACATGCACCACCCGAGTCTCGCTCTAATCCTTCGCTGTTATATGGGGACTATGGGTGCGGACCACTCAAAATATCATAAATCCAATGGGATTTGATCCGGTAAAACATCTGTCAAAAAACTCCATAGAACGAAGACTTCAGTGCAGCACAAGTACCACAATGAGACCCTGTGGACAAGGACTGTGACCTTCGTGTATATACCCCCCTCGTCAGATCCCTTCTGCTAGACCCTATAGACAAGGACTGGGACCCTCGTGTATTTACCCCCCTCGTCAGATCCCCTTCTACTAGACCCTATGGACAAGGACTGGGACCCTCATGTATATACCCCCCTCGTCAGATCCCCTTCTACTAGACCCTATGGACAAGGACCCTCGTGTATATACCCCCCTCGTCAGATCCCCTTCTACTAGACCCTATGGACAAGGACTGGGACCCTCGTGTATATACCCCCCTCGTCAGATCCCCTTCTACTAGACCCTATGGACAAGGACTGGGACCCTCATGTATATACCTCCCTCGTCAGATCCCCTTCTGCTAGACCCTGTGGACAAGGACTGGGACCCTCATGTATATACCCCCCTCGTCAGATCCCCTTCTACTAGACCCTATGGACAAGGACTGGGACCCTCATGTATATACCCCCCTGGTCAGATCCCCTTCTACTAGACCCTGTGGACAAGGACTGGGACCCTCATGTATATACACCCCTGGTCAGATCCCCTTCTACTAGACCCTGTGGACAAGGACTGTCACCTTCGTTTATATACCCCCCTCGTCATATCCCTTCTCCTAGACCCTGTGGACAAGGACTGGGACCCTCATGTATATACCCCCCTCGTCAGATCCCCTTCTACTAGACCCTATGGACAAGGACTGGGACCCTCATGTATATACCCCCCTGGTCAGATCCCCTTCTTCTAGACCCTTTGGTCAAGGACTGGGACCCTCATGTATATACCCCCCTCGTCAGATCCCCTTCTACTAGACCCTATGGACAAGGACTGGGACCCTCATGTATATACCCCCCTGGTCAGATCCCCTTCTACTAGACCCTGTGGACAAGGACTGGGACCCTCATGTATATACACTCCTGGTCAGATCCCCTTCTACTAGACCCTGTGGACAAGGACTGGGACCCTCGTGTATATAACCCCCTCGTCAGATCCCCTTCTACTAGACCCTGTGGACAAGGACTGGGACCCTCATGTATATACCCCCCTTGTCAGATCCCCTTCTACTAGACCCTATGGACAAGGACTGGGACCCTCATGTGTATATACCCCCCTCGTCAGATCCCCTTCTACTAGACCCTATGGACAAGGACTGGGACCCTCATGTATATACCCCCTCATCAGATCCCCTTCTACTAGACCCTGTGGACAAGGACTGGGACCTTCATGTATATACCCCCCTCGTCAGATCCCCTTCTACTAGACCCTATGGACAAGGACTGGGACCCTTGTGTATATACCCCCCTCGTCAGATCCCCTTCTACTAGACCCTATGGGCAAGGACTGGGACCCTATGTATATACCCCTCGTCAGATCCCTTCTTCTAGACCCTGTGGACAAGGACTGGGACCCACATGTATATACCCCCCTCGTCAGATCCCCTTCTACTAGACCCTATGGACAAGGACTGGGACCCTCATGTATATACCCCCCTGGTCAGATCTCCTTCTTCTAGACCCTGTGGACAAGGACTGGGACCCTCATGTATATACCCCCCAGGTCAGGACCCGTTCTGCTGGACCCTATGGACAAGGACTGGGACCCTCATGTATATACCCCTCTCGTCAGATCCCCTTCTGCTAGACCCTGTGGAAAAGGACTGGGACCCTCATGTATATACCCCCCTCGTCAGAACCCCTTATACTAGACCCTATGGACAAGGACTGGGACCCTCATGTATATACCCCCCTGGTCAGATCCCCTTCTACTAGACCCTGTGGACATGGACTGGGACCCTCATGTATATACCCACCTGGTCAGATCCCCTTCTACTAGACCCTGTGGACAAGGACTGGGACCCTCGTGTATAAACCCCCCGCGGCAGATCCCCTTCTACTAGACCCTGTGGACAAGGACTGGGACCCTCATGTATATACCCCCCTTGTCAGATCCCCTTCTACTAGACCCTATGGACAAGGACTGGGACTTTCATGTATATACCCCCCTGGTCAGATCCCCTTCTACTAGACCCTGTGGACATGGACTGGGACCCTCATGTATATACCCCCCTGGTCAGATCCCCTTCTGCTAGACCCTATGGACAAGGACCGGGCTCAAGCCTCAGTGGGAGAGATATGTTATACTGGGGCAGGGAGGTTCTTGCAGGAGGTCTATGTCTTCTTGTATATAATCCCATTGTCAGCTGCCCAACTAGACCCTATGGACAAGGACTGGGACCCTCATGTATATACCCCCCTCGTCAGATCCATTATACTAGACCCTATGGACAAGGACTGGGACCCTCATGTATATACACTCCTGGTCAGATCCCCTTCTACTAGACCCCGTGGACAAGGACTGGGACCCTCATGTATATACCCCCCTCGTCAGATCCCCTTCTACTAGACCCTGTGGACAAGGACTGGGACCCTCATGTATATACACCCTCGTCAAATCCCCTTCGGCTAGACTCTATGGACAAGGACTGGGACCCTCATGTATATACCCCCTCGTCAAATCCCCTTCTGCTAGACCCTATGGATAAGGACTGGGACCCTCTTGTTTATACCCCCTCGTCAGATCCCCTTCTACTAGACCCTGTGGACAAGGACTGGGACCCTCATGTATATACCCCCTCGTCAAATCCCCTTCTTCTAGACTCTATTGACAAGGACTGGGACCCTCATGTATATACCCCCCTCGTCAGATCCCCTTCTACTAGACTCTGTGGACAAGGACTGGGACCCTCAGGTATATACCCCCTCGTCAGATCCCCTTCTGCTACACTCTATGGAGAAGGATTGGGTACAGACCTAGGTGGGGCATGACAAGGGCGCCATGGAGGTTCTCGGCAGGTGTATTTCCCCCTCCTCAGATTTCGCTCCACTAGACCCTCCTTGTCTTCAGACAATATTTACACATAAAAGTGGAGATATATGAGAAAACATCTTCAATGACGAGAATGATCCCAATCCTCAAGTCTCCAAACGTAAAGAGGATGAAGGTACCTGAGAGGAGTCCATCTGGTGTGTGGAGGAGGCACCAGGATAGGACACATCATGTTCTTACCTTGGAGATAGTCCCAGATGTGGTGCAGTTCTCCGTTCATGTCCACCACAGGAGTATTGGGTGCAGTTTGCCCTAAAAAAGCTTCGTCTTCTAAGCGAAGCCACATAATCTGCAGAACCGACCACAAGAACCTGAAGGTGAAGACGGTCGGCCCCCAATCTTCGTACTGAAACTTTGGGACCTGGGCTCCAGTCATCTCGAAGCGAGATTTCAGCAGAGCTTCCATGGTGTGTGGAGCGAGGAACATGAGGGTCTTACCCACCAGCACATAGAGGAGGAGTGAGCAGAAGATGAGGGCCTTCTGCACACAGCGAGCAGCTCCTCTCACCAGCCGGGTGCACGTCTCCATGACGGGGACACAACTATGCAACATGCAGCTCTCACGTTTATTAGTGGCCAAACCTGCTCCATGGAGGTTGTTCCCCGGGGGAAGTATTTGCTGGCAGCGAGCAGAACATAGGTGTTCCCTTCGTGCGAACCTGCTATTTGCTTCTTTGATGATATGATAAGCGTGGAGTAGCGTGGAGTAGCACTGGGCTGCAGGGTCCACTGTACAGACTGAACCTTCATTCCTCAAGCAGTACTGGCGGTGCCCCATTGACCTCCTTTGTGACCTCAAGCAGTACTGGCGGCAGAGGCGGGACGACGGGTAGGCAGAGGTAGGCGACCGCCTAGGGCGCCTACCTCTGCCTATCCCTAAGGGGCGCAGGCAGGGCCCCCCCGGCCCCGAACCTCGCCGGGCTCCAGGCCGCTGCCGTGGGCCTGAAGCGCCGGCGGTCTCTGCGACTGCTTCTGCGGAGCAGAAAGCGAGCGCTCCCTGCCCCGCAGACCGTGTCGGACCCGCTCACCGGAGGATCGCTGGATCGTCCGGTAAGCCGCAGGGCCGACACAGTGGGGCCGCCGGGTCCTCACAGCGCTGAGGACACTCCGCGGCTCCGTGCGGCTCAGCTGGGCAGCGTCGCGATGAAGTGATGTCATCGCGACGCTGCCTCTCCTCGGGGATAGCCCTTTAAGGCTGTGCGCCCCAGGAAACTGCCCGGGGAGTGTCCCCATGCTGGGGGGGGGCCTGAAGAGGGTTTTGCGGCCGGAACAGGTGGTATTTGTCGTTATTTTTAAGTGCCTGCCGTGGAAACCCCATAATGCCCGCCTGCCCTATTATGCCTTGGCCCCCATAAAAGCCGCTGTGTGCCCACTATATACTGCCTGTGGCCCCCCTTGCTATATAACCTGCTGGAGTGACCCCCTATCATATACCCGCCTGGGAAATGACCCTTGTCTATATACCGCTGAGAGTGACCTATTCTATATACCTGCCTGAGAGTGACCCCATGTCTTTTTACGCCCGAGAGTGACCATTATCTATTCCTGCCTGAGTGCCCTATATTTTTAACCACCCGTCAAGGGGGAAAATTTAATTACCTGCCGACTGAGAGGGCATATCTATATACCTGTCTATGAGGGGACGTATATACCTATAATTAACATTATGGAAATGTGGGGATTCTAAGATGTTTTTTCCCAAACTGCGGGGGGAGTCGTGGGCCCGGGAGAATCACGAGAAGGTGTGAAACCCGGATGGAAAGAAAAGGGAAATTTAACGACGCTGATCAGAAAAAAAGTCTCCTGTAGTACACTAAATGTAACTGCAGTTAAACTTTATTTTGCAGAGCGTTTTCATACAACTGTACTACCCATCTGGTCACTGTAGGCGGGGTTATGTCTGAAAGCGTCTACTACAACTTATCACCACAATGGTCTGTATGGCGTGGTATTGTAATCGAGCCGTTACAGTGAAGTCACTTTGGGGGGTCAGTTTCTCAGGGTTGGCGGGTTATTTTAGCCTTAAGTATAAAGTTGGGGTCTTGGTTTTGAGGAGGGTTTTTTTGTAACAATATGCTTTCCCAGTTTGCCCATGATCGGGGGATTTTTTGGTGATTGTTATTTGTAAGGTATTTTACTGTCATATGGAGGGGGAGAGGGGTTTTAAAAAAGAAGATTTTTCATTGGCGTGACTGTGAGGAATGGAAGGGGTATGTGGGAAATTTCAGAAAATTTAGTGAAGGGGCCTGGAGCAGGGGGGGAGAGGAATTTGTGTGGGGGGGGGGGGGGCCCATTGGCGTACTTGAATAGGGGACCAAAATTTTGTCACGGCCCGATGGGGTGCCCCTTTTACCCTTTTTGTGACCTCAAAAACTGTACGGCGGGGCCCCAATTTTCTCCTTGTGACCCCAAGCAGTACAGGGTGCCCCATTGACCTCCTTTGTGCCCAAGCAGATTTGTGGGCCCCCAAATTTACCTCCCTTTTTGACCTCAAGCATATAGGGTTCCCCCTTGACCTCCTTTGTTGCCTAAGCAACTGGGGGCCCCATTGATCTCCTTTTTGCCTCAAGCAGTATGGGGTGCCCATTACCTCCTTTTTTGGACCTCAAGCAGTACGGGGTGCCCCAGACCTCCCTTGTGACCTCAAGCAGTTTCGGTGGTGCCCCATTGACCTCGTTGTACTCAAGCTGTATGGCGGGGGCCCCCTTGCCCCTTTGTGACCCCAAGATTTCAGTGGTCCCCATTGACCTCCCTTTGTGACCTCAAACAGTATTTTGGGGCCCCTTTTCCTCCTTTGGACCCCAAGAGTACTAGTGGTGCCCCATTGACCTCTTTTTTGCCTCAAAAGTATGGCGGGCCCCATTGATCTCCTTTGTAACCTCAAGCAGTACCGGTGGTGCCCCATTGACTCCGTTTGACCTCAAGCTACTGTGGGGCCCATTGACCCCGTTGTGACCTCAAGCGTATGGGGTCCCCCCTTGACCTCCTTTTTACCCCAGCGTACTGGTGGTGCCCCCAGACCTCCATTTTGACCTCAACAGTTCTGGTGGTGCCCCTTGACCGCATTATGACCTCAATAGTACTGGTGGTGCCCCATTGCCCTCCTTTAGACCTCAAGCAGTACTGGGGTGCCCATTGACTCCGTTGTGACCTCAAGCAGTTTTGGCGGCGCCCCATTTATCTCCCTTTTTGACCTCAAGCAGTACTGGCGGGGCCCCATTGCCTCCTTTTGACTAAGCGTACGGCGGTGCCCCCTTGACCCCATTGGACCTAAGAGGCGGGGGGTGCCCATTTACCTCCCTTGTGACGTCAAAAAGTACGGTGGTGCCCATTGACCTCCTTTATGACCCCCAACAGTATGGTGGTGCCCATTGACCCAATTTTGCCTCAACAGTTTGGTGGTGCCCCTTTTCCCCTTTATGACCTAAGCTATGGTGGTGCCCATTGACCCATTTTGACCTCAAGCAGACTGGGGTGCCCCCTTTACCTCCTTTATACCCCAAGCTGTACTGGCGGGCCCCATTGACCCCTTTGTGACCTCAAGATAATGGTGGTGCCCCATTGACCTAATTTATGACCTCAAACAGTACTGGTGGTGCCCCATTTACCTCTTTTTGACCCAAGCAGTATGGGGTGCCCATTTGACCCCCTTTTTGACCTCAAGCAGTAAGGTGGTGCCCCATTTACCTCCTTTATGACCTCAAGTAGTAAGGGGGCCCATTTACCTCCTTTGTACCTCAAGCAAACTGGCTTCCCCTTGACCGCATTGGACCTCAAGCGTACTGACTTTTCCCTTTACCCGCATTGTGACCTCAAGCAGTACTGGTGGGTGCCCATTTTGACCCGCATTGGGTTTTACCCTTTTCACAAGCTACTGTGGTGCCCCCTTGACTCCTTTTTGACCTCAAGCAGATGGTGGGCCATGACCCCTTTGTGACCTCCCGCAGTACTGGGGGGTGCCCCCTTTACCTCTTTTGTGACCTCAAGCAGTACTGGCCCTGCCCCATTTACCTCCTTTATACCTCAAGTGTACTGGGGGTCCCCATTGAAATCTTTTTTGACCTCAAACAGTACTGGTGGTGCCCCTTGACCCCCTTTGTGACCTCAAGCGTACGGGTGCCCGACCTCCTTTAAATTGAAACAGTATGGTGGGGCCCCATTGACCTCCGTTTGGACCCAAGCATACTGGGGTGCCCCATGACTCCTTTTTGATTGAAGCAGAGGTGGGCCCATTTACCTCGTTTACCCAAGCAGTACTGGTGGTGCCCCCTTGACGTCCCATGGACCTCAAGCAATACTTTCGGCGGCCCATTTATTTTTTGTACCTCAACAGTACTAGCGGGGCCCCTTGACCTCCGTTTTTACCTCAAAAAGTATGGTGGGCCCCTTGACCCGCTTTTGACCTCAAGCAGTACTGGTGGTGCCCCTTTTTTTCCTTTTTGACCTCAAGCAGTAATGGTGGGCCCCATGACCTCCTTTGTGACCTCAAGGTACTGGCGGGCCCCATTTACCTCCAAATGACCCCAACAGTATGGCGGTGCCCCATTGACCTGCATTTTGACCCCAAGCAGTACTGGCGGGGCCCCTTGACCCCCTTTAGACTAAGCAGTACTGGGTGGGCCCCATTTACCCCCTTTTTTGACCAAGCGTACTGGCGGGGCCCCTTTTACCTCCCTTTTTGACCTCAACAGTACTGGTGGGGCCCCTTGACCCCCTTTAGACCCCAGCAGTACTGGCGTGTGCACCCATTGCCCTCCTTATGACCTCAAGCAGTTCTGGCGGTGCCCTATTGACCTCCTTTATGACCTCAAGCAGTACTGGTGGTGCCCCATTGACCTCCTTTGTGACCTCAAGCAGTACTGGTGGTGCCTCATTGACCTCTTTTGTGACCTCAAGCAGTACTGGTGGTGCCCCATTGACCTCCTTTGTGACCTCAAGCAGTACTGGCGGTGTCCCATTGACCTGCATTGTGACCTCAAGCAGTACTGGTGGTGCCCCATTGACCTGCATTGTGACCTCAAGCAGTACTGGTGGTGCCCCATTGACATCCTTTGTGACCTCAAGCAGTACTGGTGGTGCCTCATTGACCTCCTTTATGACCTCAAGCAGTACTGGTGGTGCCCATTGACCTCTTTTGTGACCTCAAGCAGTACTGGTGGTGCCCCATTGACCTCTTTTGTGACCTCAAGCACGTACAGGCGGATGCCCCATTGACCTCCTTTATGACCTCAAGCAGTACTGGTGGTGTCCCATTGACCTTTCTTGTGACCTCAACCAGTACTGGTTTGTGCCCATTGGACCTCCGTTGTGACCTCCAGCAGTCCTGTGTGCCCCATTGACCTCGTTGTATGACCTCAAGTAGTACTGGTGGTGCCTATTGAACCTCCTTTGTAACTTCAAAGCAGTACTGGTGGTGCCCAAAGACCTCCTTTTGGCCTCTAAGCAAGTACTGTTGGTGCCCCTGTTTACCTCCTTTATGACCTCAAAGCATTACTGGTGGTGCCCATTTATCACCTTTGTAACCTCAAGCAGTAGCAGGTGGTGCCCCATTGTAACCTCCATTAAGACCTGAAGCAGTACTGGTGGTGCCCATTGATATCCTTTGAGACCTCAAGGCATATTGGTGGTGCCCATGACCTCCTTTGTGACCTCAAGCAGTACTGGTGGTGCCCCATTGACCTCCGTTGTGACCTCAGCAGTACTGGCGGTGTCCCCTAGACCTGCATTGGAGACCGTCATATGCAGTACTGGCGGTGTTCCCATTGACCTTCCATTTGTGACCTCAAGCAGTACTGGAGATGCCCATATTGTACCTCCTTTGTTACCTCAAGCAGTACTGTGTGGGTCCCAATATGACCTCCTTAGTGACCTCAAGCAGCACTCTTGGTGTCCCATTGACCTCCTTTCTGACCTCAAGCAGTACTGGTGGTGCCCCATTGACCTCTTTTGTGACCTCAAGCATTACTGCGTGGGTGCCCTAATGAACCTCCTTATGACCTCAAGCAGTACTGGTAGGTGCCCCATTGACCCATACTTTGTTACCTCAAGCAGTACTGGTTTCTGGCCCATGACCTCCCTTTGTGACCTCAGCAGACTGGTGGTGCCCCATTGACCTGCATTGTGAGCCCCCCCCCTCTCCCCCTCAAGCAGATACTGGTGGTGCCCCATTGACCACCTTTGATGACCGCAAGCAGTACTGGTGGTGCCCCATTGACCTCCATTTATGACCCTAACCAGTACTGGCGGTGTTCCATTGTCCTGCATTGTGACTCAAGCATTACAGGTGGTGCCCCATTGACCTGGCTTTGTGACCGCAAGCAGTAATCTGGTGGAGCCCCATTGACCTCCTTTGCTGACCTCAAAGCAGTACAGGTGGTGGGCCCGGGGGCCGATTGACCTTGCATGTGACCGCAAGCAGTATTGGTGGTGCCCATTTGGACTACGTTTGGCGGGTGCTCAAGCAGTACTGCTAAGTGTCCCAATTGCCTGTATGTGACGTACATCAAGGTCAGTACTGGTTGGGTGCCCCATTGACCTAGGGCATTGTGGACGCTCTAAGCAGTGTACTGGTGGGCCCCATTGACCTGCATTGTTACCTCAAGCAGGCACTGGTAGTGGCCCCATTGACCACCTCTTTGGGACCTCAAGCAGTACTGGGCTGTGCCCCGCATTGACGGCTGCATTGTGACGCTCAAGGCAGTACTCGGTTGGTGCCGCGACGATTGACCTGGGCGTCTATTGTGACCTCAAGGCAGCACGAGGTGTGCCTCGCATTGACCTCCTTCTGTGAGACGCGGTCTAAGCATACTGGGGCGTGCCCCATTGACCTTGCAGATGGTCTTGTGACGGCTCAATCAGTACTCGGTGGTGCCCGCATTGACCTGCAATGTGGACCTCAAGCTGTCACTGGTGGTTGCCCCAGTAGATCATCCTTTGTGACCAACTAATGCAGTAGATGGTGGGTTGCACCACCTGACCTCTACTTGTGACCTTCAATGCATGTTATAATATTTTAGTTAATAAAGTACTTGGGTTGGTGCCTTAAGTATGACGCTGCACAGTGACCTTCAAGGCATTAAATTTTTGAATAGGTACTAGGTGGTGCACCCGATATACTCCTTTGTGACCTCAAGCATGTAGGCTGGTGGTGGCACTCATTACCTCATTTATGACCTCAAGCGTTATTAATAAAAAATAAATTATAAAAAAGTTTTTGTTAAATTGAAAAAAACTGGTGAGTGCCGCATTGACCTCTTTGTGTGACCTCCAATGCAGTACTGGTGGTGCGGCCATTGACCTTATTTTGAGTGTACCTCAAGCAGTATCTGGCGGTGTCGCGCCATTGACCTCTCACTTTATGACTGCGTTCAACAGTAGCGTTGGTGGCCTCCATTGACGCTCTTTTGTGACCTCAAGCAGTATTTGTGGTGCCGTCCAGTTGGACATCTTTTGTGATCTCTAAGCATTTGGTTAATTGTTGGTTATAGTGTAAATTTAAAATTATTTTATATTTTTATTTTTTTTATAAAAATTATTGTGTTATAAAAATATTTTTTTTTTTATATTGTTTTTATAATTAATTTTGTACTCAGTGGTGCCCTATATATATTGACGACTCATCTTTGTGACGCTCAAGGGCAGGTGATTTGTGAGTGTCAGGGGGGGGGGGGGGGGGGGGGGGGGGGGGGGGGGGGGGGCGTACAGCAACACCCTCCCCATTGTATATAATTTGGTCTAAGAAGAAAAAAATAAAAGGGAAGTGATTGATGGTAGGGGGGGAAAATGGTAAAAAGGGGGGTAAGATTGATGGTATGGGGGGAAATTGTGGAAATGAAATGTTTGTAGGAGATAAGCATACGGTGCTGCCTTCCATTGAAATATTATGATATCTAATGCACTGTAGAGGGAGGTGAACCCATTGACCTCTTTTGTGACCTCAAGCGAGGTAGCGGTGGTGCCCCACTGACCTTCCTCTTTGTGACCTCCAAGCAGTACTGTGGTGCCATCAATTGACCTCCTTTGTGACGGCTCAGCAGTACTGGTGGTGCCTCATTGACCTACATATTGGTGACCTCAGAGCAGTGACTGTCGGTGTCCCATTGACGCTTGGCATTGTCTCGACCTCAAGCAGAAATGATGTGAGTGCCCGGGCCATTGACCTGCATTGTGACCTCTAGGCAGGTGACTGTTGGTTGCCCCATTGACATCCTTTGTGACGACAAAGCAGTACTGGTGTAAGTGAGCCTCGATTGGGAGGGGGGCGCGTCGGGCAATTATATGACCTCCAAGCAGTACTGTGGTGCCAGCAACGGGGTGGTGGTGAGGACCCTTTGTGGACCAAAACAGTACTGGGGACCTGTCTACCCGGTGCGGCCATTGACTCTCCTTTAGCTTGAGACCTACCAGTAGTACTGGTGTGGTCCGCACTTTGACCTGGCATTGTGACATCAAGGCAGTACTGATATGTGACGTCACCATTTATCTGGAATCCTCTTTTTAGACCTGGCAAGCTAGTCATTGGTGGATGCGCCGCTCGATTGACCCCCCGTTTGACCAATCAAGCATTAGGCTGGAATGGTGCCGGACGCATTTGACACTCCCCTTTATGAGCCTCCAAGGAATTGCAGTACTGGGGAGGAGCCCCTCAGACTGACCTCCGTTTGTAGACCTCAAGGCTAGTACTGGCTGTGCGGTCCGGGCCTATTGACGTCCGTTGTGACCTCAAGCAGTACTGGCGGCGCCCCATTGATCTCCTTTGTGACCTGCAAGCAGTACTGGCCGGTGGCCCGCATCTTTGACCTCTGCGGAGTTGTTAGCCGATCAAGCATTACTGGTGGTGCGCGCGCATTGACCTGTCTTTATTGACCTCAAGCGCTATGACTGGTGGTGGCCCCATTGAGCGATCTCTACTCTGTGACCTCAAGCCAGTATTAGCTATGGTGGTGCCGCAGTTGAGACTGCCTTTATTGTCCTAGAGGGCAGTAGCTTTGGCGGTGCCCCCGATTGACCTGCATTGTGACCTCAGGTAAGCAGTACTGTGCAGTGCCCATTGACTGCTCCTATTATACCTCAGCAGTACTGGTAGGTGCACATGCATTAAACCGTCCTTTTGTGACCTTATAAGCTGACTGTATCTCTGGCGGTGCCCCATTGAGCCTCCTTTATATGTGACCTCAAGGCTGGTATCTGTGGAGTGGATTGGCCCATAGACTCTCCTTAATGTGAGCCGTCAAGCAGTACTGGTGGTGCCTTGCATTTTAACTCAATTTATGACCTCAAAGCTAGTACTCGTGAGGTGCTCGGCCATCTAAGAGCGCTTTTTTTTTTTTCTGTGAGTTGTGACCTCAAGGCAGTACTGGCGGTAGAGGCCCACTGCATTGCCCTCCTTTGTATAATCTCTATCTAAGCAAGTACTGGTGTGTGCCCCCTATTGACCTCGCTTTATGACCTCAAAGCAGTACTGGTGGTGTTCGCATTGACCTCCCTAAATGACCTCAAGCAATACGGCAGGTTGTCAGCCATTGACCTGGCTTTGTGACCGTCAAGCAGTACTGGCGGTGTCCCAATGTACCTGTGCATTGTGAAAACCTCACAGCATGTAATGGGGGTAGCCACATTGGACAATGCATTGTGACCTCAAGCAACTGAGTGGTGCCCCATTGATTCCTGCCTTTGTGACCTGCAAGCATAGCTGCCTGGTGCCTTCCATCCATTGACCTCCTTTATGACGGCTCAAGGCGAGTACTGGTAGGTGTCCCAATGACCTGTTTTTGTGACGGCTCAAGCAGTCCTGGGTGGTGTCCGGCCCTTAGACCGCTCGCAGAAATGACCACACCCGACCCCCCGGGGGGCCGGGGCCACACACGGGTGGGGGGGGGCTCAAGCAGTTACTAGTGAGAGGCCCCATTGACCTCGGCTTTGATGACGCTCAAGCAGTAGGCTGGTGGTTGCCCTTATTGACCTCCTTGTATGACGCTTAGCGAGTACTGTTTGGGTGGGTCCGGCCCCCCCCCCCGGGGGGGGGGGGGGGGGGGGGGGGGGGGGGGGGGAGGGGGGGGGGGGGGCCTATCTCTCCCCCGATTTGATCTCCTTTGTGACCTCAAGTCAGTAGGTCCTGGTGGTGCACCGCATTGACTCTCCTTTTTGACGCTCAAGCAGTAATGTTGGTGCCCATTGACCTCCTTTATGACCTCAAGCATTTCTGGTGGTGCCCCATTATCTCCTTTGTGACCTCAAGCAGTACTGGTGGTGCCCCACGACCCCTTTGTGACCTCAAGCAGTAAAGTGGTGCCTAATGACCTGCATTTGTGACCCAAGCAGTTCTGGTGGGCCCCATTGACTCCTTTATTCATAGTGTGTAAGGGTAAAAAAAGACAATCGTCCACAGTTCAAACCTGTTTTTCAAGGTGTTGATCCAGAGGAAGGCAAAAAAACCCCCAATGAGGGAAAGCCAAAAAGTCCCATTTTAGGGAAAAATTTCCCCTTTCCCGAAACCCAATCGGGCAATCAAAAAAAACCCCGGATCAAAAAACCCCTCTCCCGAATCCAGAACTATAACTTGTTATATTATTAACCTCCAAAATGCATCCAAAACCCTTTTTGAACTTGGGGTTTTTGAATTCACCAGACAGTTTTTCCCCTGGCAAGAGTTCCACAGTCTCACTGCCCCTTTACAGAAAGAATCCCTTTCTAATTTTTTTGTGAAACTTTCGTTTCCCCAAGACTAAAAGGATTTCCCCCTTTTTTCAGATACACCCTGTGTATAAAAAAATCTTTTGGGGAGATCTCTATATTTTACCCTTTTTAAAGTATTTTTTAAAAATATTTATTATGCCCCCCCCCAAGCTGCTTTTTTTCTAAACTAAATAACCCAATCTTGCCAATCTTTCTGGTACTGTATCCACCGTTCCTTTTTTTTATTTTTGTTTCCCCTTTTTTTTTTTACCTTTTTTAAGCTCTACAATGTCTTTCCTGTGCACTGGCCCCCAAAACTTTTACCAATACCATGTTGGGCTAAAAAACCAATGACTTTTTAATGGGGGAATAAAATTTTCTCATCATGTGCAAAAATGCCCCTTTTTTTAAAAGCACCCCAATCCCATTTGCTTTGGCTCTGCTGCCTACACTGCTCTCCCAATTAATTTTTCTGTCCACCAGATTCCCAAGTCCTTTTTCCATGCCTTTTCCCAGCCTTTTTCCTTTAACATGTAGTCATGTAATGGATTTCTCTTCCCCATTGCATAAAACCCTTTCATTTATCGTGTTAAACCCATCTGCCATTTTTCCCGCCCAGGGCCCCCCCCAACTTTTCCAGATCCCTTTTTAATAACACATTTCCTCTATTGTGTAATTATTTTCAGACTTAGTATCGCTGCAAAGATCGATATTCTCTGTGTAATCCCTGAAAAGGGGTCTTTTAAAATAAAAAAATGTTTTTTTAAGAAAAATAGGGGAAATTTTGAAATTTTTGGTAATTAACAGCATCCAGTCGAGTATTACCTTAATTACTACCCTTTGTTTTCTAAACAGTAGCAGTTCTTACCCAAATTTCACACATTTTTTCCCCCCCCCTCCAAGCATTCTCATTTTTATTTTACCAACCTTTTTTTTTGGCACCGATCAAACTTTTTTGAAAAATCTAGAATAGACACCAGTGGGCCCCCACCCTGATCCCTCTTAAATGACTTCCTCATAGAAGCTATGAGATTATCACAGGACCGTTTCCCTTCATAACCCATGCTGGAACGGCGTTAACATTTATTTTTTTAGTGAAACTCCCGGATAGCACTCTGAGAAAAAACCCAAACATTTTACCACAACATAGGTTAACTATGGTTTTTCCTGGATCACTTTTGACCCCTTTTTTTTAAATTTTTCACCCCCCAATTTGCTATGCGCCAATCCTTTGGGGCTACCCCCTTATTAACAGTCCATGAATATTAAGAAAAGGGCTATCTATGACCCTCACTTTTAAATCTCCCTTAAAAAGTGGGGGGTATCCATCTGGGCCTGGGGGGTTTTTTCATTTTAATCTTCCTAAGACGGACTGCCTTTTTTTTGGGAAAAAGAAAAAATTTTTTTAAATTGGAGTTTACCCTCATCCCTCTGTTCAACAGGAAACCACCTCCTCGGTAAATACATGGAAAAAAAAAGGGGGGGGGGGGGGGGGGGGGGGGGGGGGGGGGGGGGGGGGGTTTTTTTTTTTTTAATTTTTTTTATCATCGCCCTCTACTGTCTCTTCCCAGTATTTTTTTAAAGGGCCAAAATTTTTTTTGCTTAATCTTTTTTTCAATTTATATAGTTAAAAAATATTTTTTGGGTTAGTTTTACTTTTTTATGGGGATAGCCCTTTCCCTCTCCACTTTTGCTTTTCCTTTTTCTTTATTTTACACACTTTTATTTTTTTCCCCCATACTTCTTAGCCTCTTCACTGCCCTCCTGTTTTAGAGGAAACGCTTTTTTTTGTTTTTTATTTCCCCTTTTTCATCCCTGTTATCCACATTTGTTTTCCTGTTTTTTAATTTTTTTTTACCCTAAAGGATGTACCTCCAAGGGTACCCAATGTTTTTTAAAAAAATTCCCCATTAATTATTAAAAAGTTATGACCCAACATACTGGGATGCCCCCTTACCTCCTTTGTGACCTCAAGCAGTACTGGTGGTGTCCCATTGACCTCCTTTATACCCAAAAAATACTGGGGGTGCCCATTGACCTCCTTTGTGACCTCAACAGTACTGGTGGGGCCCCCTTTACCTCCTTAGACCTCAAGGGGGGGGGTATGGTGGTGCCATTACCTCCCTTTTGACATCAAGCAGTACTGGTGGTGCCTCATTGCCCTTCTTTGTGACCTCAAGCAGTACGTTGCCCCATTTACCTCCTTTAACCCCAAAACCCTACTGGCGGTGCCCCATACCCCTTGGACCTCAACAGTACTTTGGTGGGGGCCCCATTGACCCCTTTTTTTCC
>JAODAL010063581.1:0-19168 GCA_025379985.1 Phyllomedusa bahiana
ACCGCACCGGAGGCGACATGGAAAACGGCGTTTAACACCCGAGACGGGCATTTTGAATATTTAGTTATGCCTTTCGGTCTCTGCAATGCTCCTGTCATGTTCTAGGGCTTCGTTAATGAGATTTTCGTGATCTCTTATACTCCTGCGTCATTGTGTATCTTGATGACATTTTGGTCTTTTCACCGGATTCCAAGTCCCACCGTCTTCATGTAAGCCAGGTCCTTAGTCGGCTCCGAGAAAATCATCTCTATGCCAAGTTGGAGAAGTGTCAGTTCCATTATCTCCGTAAAGGGACTTCAAATGGAACCGGCCAAATTGTCTGCCTTCCTGAAGTGGCCTCGTCTAGTCAGCCTTCGGGATATCCAGCGCTTCCTGGGGTTCGCCAATTACTACCGCCAGTTCATTCCGCTTTTTTCAACTCTGGTGGCCCCTACGGCGGCCCTTATGAAGAAGACTGGAACCGAAGCAATGGCCACAGGTGACCGAAGATGTGTTCACCCGGCTCAAGGTGGCATTTGCCTCTGCCCCCATCTTGTCGCGCCTGGACATCGAGAAACCTTTCTTCCCGGAGGTCGACGCATTTTTCGGTGGACCCAGGGTGGACTTTCTCAGCGACCCCAAGGGCAAGACAGTCACTTGTGGGTTTTTCTCGAAATCCTTCTCGCCTGCCGAAAAGAACTACACCATTGGAGACCGCGAGTTGCTGGCCTTAAGTTAGCCCTTGAGGAATGGCGTCTTCTGTTGGAAGTAGCTCGCCATCCGATTACTATCTATTCGAATCATAATAACCTGGCGTACCTTCAGAAGGCCCAGCGTCTTAACCCCAGGCATTCCTGCTGGTCCCTCTTCTTCTCACGGTTCGATTTTGTGATCCACTTTCGCTCAGCAGAGAACATCAAGGCCGATGCCCTGTCACGAGCCTCTGAAGTCTTAGGTGAGGAGTCACCTCTTGGTCACATTATTTCTCCAGATCGTCTGATTTCTGCAGCCCCATTGGAATTCAATCAGGTACCTCCGGGCAAGACATACGTGTGTCCCGCACTTCGGAGGAGAGTCCTGAACTGGGAACATGGCCGGCCACCCAGGGATTCGTAAGACTAGCAAAGGATGTCACGGACTTTGTTGAGTCGTGCCCCTCCAGTGCCCGCAACAAGTCTTCTCACCTCAGGCTTGCGGGGTGGCTTCAACCACTATCCAATCCTAGCCTTCCATGGTCCCATATTGCCATGGATTTCATTACAGATCTCCCACCGTCAGCCGGTAATACCGTCATCTGGGTCATTGTGGATCAGTTCTCCAAAATGGCGCATTTTTTACCACTACCTGGGTTGCCCTCTGCGCCTAGTATCGCTACCCTCTTCTTTTTACATATTTTTCATTTACATGGCCTCCCTTGACATATCGTGTCTGATCGTGGGGCGCAGTTTGCGTCCAGATTCTGGCGTTCCCTTTGTTCCCAGTTCAAAGTAAACCTGGATTTCTCCTCTGCTTACCACCCTCAGACGAGCGGGAAGTGGAGCGAGTCAATCAGTTCTTGGAGAACTACTTACGCCATTTCGTGTAAGCTCGACAGGACGACTGGGCTAGTTTGTTACCATGGATGGAGTTTTCCTACAACTCTTTGGATTCGGAGCCGGCTGGGGCTTCTCCATTTTTTGTGGTTTACGGTCTTCATCCCTGCCCACCCCTCCCGCTAGCTGCGGTTTTCAACGTCCCTGCTTTTGACACCTTGGTCCATGACCTCAAGGCCATTTTTAGCGACTCTCGGCAAGCCCTGCAACAGGCCTCCGCCCAGACTAAAAGGCAAGTGGATAAGTACCGTAGGCCCCCTCCATCATTCGGGGATAAGGTCTGATTGTCTTCCAGATACATTTTTTGAAGATCCCCAGTTATAAGTTGGGTCCCCGTTACCTTGGCCCATTTATGTTTCCCCAAGGAAACAACCCTTTTCCTACAAGCTTCGACTACCCCCCACAATGCGGATTCCGAACTCCTTTCACGTATCTCTGCTCAAGCCAGTTGTCTTGAATAGATTTTCTCATAAGGTGTCTCCTCCTGCTCCGGTGGCTGATACCTCTGATGTTTTTTCCGTTAAGGAAATCTTGGCTATGAAGACTATCAGAGGGAAGCGTTATTTCCTTATTGATTGGAAGTGGTTCGGGCTGGAGGAAAGATCTTGGGAGCTTGAGGACAACATCATGGACCAAGGGTTGCTCAGAGATATCTTCAGGCCAGAGGGAAGGGGGGGCCGCAGATGGATGGGGGTTGTACAGTAATGAGTAGTGCCACACCCTGAAGAACCGTCTTCGGGAGCACTCGTACCCCTTCTACCTCACCTGCACCCGAGGCAAGCGGTGCACTCACTCACCAGTCCTCGCTCCTGCTTCCCCGCGTCTGCTTAGGGCGTGCACTCGCCAGTTATTTCAAATTTAAAAGAACAGCGCGCCGGTAATTGGTTTTGCAGGCCGCTGATCCTATATAAGGGCTCCTCCCCTGGAACTTCCTCGCCGAATCTATAGCGCCCTTTACCTATGCAAGGAAGCCTTATTCTACTCCGGTTTATCGTTCCTGTGTACCAGTCCCGTCTGTTCTTGTCCACCGACCTTGAACCATCGCTGCCTGCCCCGACCTTCTGGCCTTTCTCCGACTACGATTCCATTTCTCGATTCTGTACCATGTTGCACCTCGGCCTGCCTCCGCAAGCAAGTCACATCAGGGGTAGCGACCTGGTGGAATCCCGCCACGGCAAGTCCATCCCGCTTTGCGGCAGGCTCTGGTGAAAACCGGGACCCACTTAGACTCCGCTCCCTGGCGTGGCCTGTACCACCGCTTGCGGCGGCACAGTGAATCCACTACCCCGGCTTGTTACGTTTTTTTTCTATATTACTCTTGAGTTCTTTCTCACCACCTGCAGGATTGCCTGTTGTGTTCTTGGATACCCACTTATAGGAAGAAAAGCGAATGTCCCGTAATTTCTCTATTTGCAATTATATACACGTAAGTATTTAGCAATGCTTTTATAACCGTTATCAACTTCATGCATCTCCATAACATGTCTTTGTGTGTAATAAGCAAAGCATCTGTAAACCCACACTTCCCATGTAATCTCCTTAACTGAAGCATCTTCTGACTAGCTTTTTCGAGGCGAGCCATTAACATAGAAGTTCACTAACTTATTCTAAACCCCATTGGGGAATGGTTTTTCTCAATATATTCAGGTATGGATTTGGCCCCAGGGAACAGGAAACCCCCATGACCCTGACATGGCAGACCTGGATTTGCTTTTTAACTGCATATGCATATAGGAGGATGTACATTTACAGTATTTGTAGGGTGGGCCGCCAAAATAAACTCCACTGGTGGACCCACAAACAATTCAACTGGGGGCCCCCAAATGAAAATTTTGTGGCCCAGGGACCCCCATCCAACACTGATTTTGGTCCATAAGAGCTGGGAAAAAAAATTGTTTTGTTTTATTTTGTTTGGTTTGGGGGCTGTTTAATTTTGGAGTTACAATATTTCAAAAAGTGATGACCCTCACATTTTTTAAATATTGTATAATATTTTCATGGGCAACAATGAAGATATACACTTTTTATACAATGAAGTCAGTGTGCAGCTTTCCCCGTGCAGCACTCATATTTTTCCCAAAAACGACCCAAACAAACCCCCCAAGAGACAACTTCCTGCTAAAAAAAAAATAGATAAAGGGGCTTGATGGCCCAAAAATTTTTTTCCAGACAAAACTAATTAGCATTTCCGGGGCATTTTCAAAAGAATTTTGGGGGAGTCAGGTCCCTAACCTCCACCAGCTTTGTGATGTAGCATTGAGGTGTGAAAAAAAGGGTTATGGAATCCTGTGAAGCTCTAGTGAACTCAATGCCCAAGAGAGGTAAGGCAGTGGTGAAAAATAATGGTGAAATTATTTCCACACCGTAGCTTATTTATACTTTTAAAGCCGCTTCAAAAATAGTCTTCTATATGAAGGCTCCTCAACCCTCGTTTAGACAGTCAATGTATAGATGGCAGACTTACTTGGTTGCAAAAAGTATCAACATTTATTTAAAAGTCCAATAAATACAAGACTTCAAAGGTAACAGCTTGTTACTTGCGTTTAGTGTTGATGACACTCCATAGTCGGCGGCAGAAACAAGATCAAAGACGCATTTTCATGTTGTAGTGCTGCGACCGCATAGCCTGGCTACTCCATCTTGGAGTGCAACGAGTCCTGACACCTGGGAGTGGCGCAGGGCGCGCGACGTTTCGGGGGACCTCCCTAAACGTTGCGCGCCCTGCGTCACGCCCGCCATTGACACTTTGGGCACAACCTGTCCATTGTCACTTAGAGGTGTACTCACTTTTGTTGTCAATGGTTTACACATTTAGGTTGTGTGCTGAGTTATTTTGTGAGCACCCCAAATTTACACTGTTATACAAGCTGTACACTGACTACTTTACTTTGTACCAAAGTTTCATATCTTCAGTTTTGTCCCATGAAAAGCTATAATACAATATTTATAAAAAGAGATACTGTAGATAACAAATGAACCACATTTATTAGTAATTCTAGTAGGTTTACCTACTTTTCTTGTGGCTGTACATTTCCTTCATTAGCACATCCATTGGTACACAATTTAATCCCTTTTCAGAAAAAATATCAGATTTGTTGTTTTATGTTTAAAAGTATCTTAAGGATGTTAGGACCATCCCCACATATGTAATACTTGTTTTTGCTCTCTGTTACATCCAACTGTCACTTACTGACCTTCTTTTGCTTCCTGAGCTCATGTCATTGCTGTCTACTCCTTCAGTACACCTACACCATAAACTGACTGGAGGGTGAACTGCAGGTCCCTATCCTACACCTTCCCTCCAAAATGTATCAGTTGTCATCCTGGAAACCAGTGCCTGTAAGACATAATCCTCATAACGGTTGGAAGCTCACGCAAATTGTCACACTGAGAGTGGTGTACCTCAGATATACCAGCCCTAACCTAGTTTGCTGACTTCTTCATTTACTGCTGATCACAACCTTGATTCTAAGGGGTGTAACTCAGGTGGTGGTGGAAGAATCTATCAGTAATCTTCATCAGTTGGCAGATGTGCAGTGGTGGGGGCCCTTGTTCCACTGCATTGTGGCCTTCTCAGAAAAGTACAATGTCTCAGTAGATTTTGATGCACCCCCTTGATGGGACCTGATTCTTCTTCAGGTTTCACTTGGTTATTCCGATTAGGTTGACGGACCACTTTGTTCAGTTTAGGTATCCGTTTCCACTGCAACTTCCCAGCTCTATTTACTGTCATATCCTGCAGCATCATCTAATCACTCACCTGCAGCGGCAGCTACTTCAACTTGTGACTGTTCGACAGTGCCTTGGGCACCAATCCATGGACAACCAAATAGTAGCTCGCTTGTAGACATCTTCTATGATCACCTATTCACATCTGCAGAATCCAATTTTCCTCTTCCCCTTCGATCGACCTGCATGACCCACAAATTAAAAAGTGCCAGAAGGCAGTATGATTTGAACCATCATTTTACTTGAACTGGACATTGAATATCCCTGTCCTGGAACGCAGCATGAGCCCCAAACCTGCATGACCTCAGAATTTAAAAAATGCCGTAAAAAGGATCTTTTAACCACCATTTTAGTTTTATCACTGGACCCTAGACTATCCCGTCCTGGGCCAAGCATGAGCCCCAAACCTGCATGACCCCAGTTTAAAAAGTGCCGGGAAAAAAGGGGTCTTTCAACCCCATTTTAGTTTCACTGACATAGACTATCCCTGTCCTGGGCCACAGCATGAGCCCCAAACCCGCATACCCATTAAAAGTCGAAAAGGAGTCTTTTAACACATTTTTGTTTCACTGGCATAGACTACCCTGTCCTGGCTACAGCATGAGCCCCAAACCTGCATGACTCCCAGATTTAAAAACTGCCAGAAAAAGGAGTCTTTGAACCCCCATTTTTAGTTGAACTGACATTGACTAATCCCTGTCCTGTGAACCTCTGCGATGACCCTTAAACCTATCTGACACCCCCAAATAAAAAAGTGCAGAAAAAGGAGTCTTTGGAACCACCAATTTTAGCTGAATTGAACATTGCTATACATGTCCTGTTCCGCACTTGACCATTAAACCTGTCTGACCCAAAGATTAAAAGTATCGGAAAATGAGCTTTGAAACCACCATTTTAGTTAACTGACATCGATTATGACCGGTCCTGGGCCACAGCAATGACCCCAAACCCTGCGAATGACCCCCAATTAAAAAGTGCACGGAAAAATGAGTCTTTCAACCACCATTTTATAGATGAACTGGACATTGACTATACATGTCCTGTACCCAGCAGCGTTGACCATAAACCTTTCCCTATGACCCACAGAGTAAAAGGTGCCAGAAAAAGGATCCCTTTTTCACCACCATTTTTAGTTGAACTGACACTGACTATGCCTGTCCTGGAACCGCAGTAGACCATAACTGTCAGTGACCCCAAAGAATTAAAAAGTGCCGGGAAAAGGAGACTTTTAACCACCATTTAGTTGAACTGGGACATAGACTATACCTGTCCAGGGGTAACCTACATATGTTCAAAGACTTCCTGTACCTCGCTTGTAACAATTCAGAGGAATATATAGTATCACTATTTGTACAAGCAATTTTTTAGTAGTTTAATTCTAAAAACACATTTTTAAAATAAGATGGAATCCCACCAATCTTTGTTTCTCTTTTTTAAATTGTATTAAATGGGTTGTCTCACACAGGGATTGCTAGCTAGGTTAAAGATCTTGCAAAAATCAAGTCATTTTGCAATATTTGTCCATTAACATGTCCTACCTATTCCTGTTTTTGACAGCACCAATCACCCTTCGAGCCACTTTTGTGACAATTGTGAAGAACAAAATGTCTGTTAATAACCACATTTTTTACAATATGACCTGTGTATAGCTCATTTCACAGCAACATGCCCCAAAAATTCAAAACATGTCCATGACCACTTTTGACAATTGTGAAAAACAAATGTCGTTAGAAACAAATTTTTTTTTAGAATAGGAACCTGTAGTATAGCTGCATTGTGCAGCAAAATCCCCAAAAATTCAAAAAACATGACCCTTGAGCCACTCTTGACAATATGAAGAAACAAATGCTGTTAAAACCACCTTTTTTTTATAATAGACCTGTAGTATCTGCTGCATTTCAAAGCAGCATGACCCTTAATAAATTATAAAAAGGAACTTCTCAGGCCCCACTGTAAAAATTGTGAGTAGAAAACCACTTAGATGCTACATTTTCTGTTCCACAGACCATGATTATAGCGTATCTCACCCCAAAAACCATTGACAATGTGAAAAAATTTCCAAAAGATAAAAGTGAGTAAATGGAATATGGTTTTGTCATTAAACCTGGTGTCTTTTACAGTCTCCACACCGCAAAACCACACAATGATCTTGTGGGAACTGAGAATAAAAAGTGCAGTGAAAATATCCATCAAAAAACATTTTTCAAGAGGACATTTCTTGTTGAAAGGAATGTAAGTAACGCAACTAATCGGTGACCTCAGGCAATTGGGGCCACAACATCCATCAAGATCCATGCCTAGTCATCTGGAGAATCAACGATCCACATACTGTGGAAAGCCGATGCGCTTTGTCTGTAATGACTCCTCCACTGTGCTGAAGTCCGCTCGATTTGACGCTGGCTGCTGGGAAGGACAACACCTTTATGGTGTGCGACGGAGCTCGGCAAATTCACCCCATTTGGATACCATAATTCGGAACACATCCAAAGACATCGGTGTTGAGACCAGATAGTCATGCACCAATGATCTTAAGCTGTCTCTGTGGTTGTATTGTGGCCCTGCATTACCTTGTCCGTTTTGCTGAGGTGTAAGAAAGATTGCCAGGTCACCCCTTAGGCTTCTGGACAACATTGCCCTGCGTGCTGCTGCCGCTACTGCTACTTGGCACTCTACTGCTGTCACATCGCTGACATTTGTTCCATCCATGACATTAAAGAACGTGAAGCAGACGAAACAGATGTCTCCAGTTTATACAATCAGCAAGGTCTCCATTCCTGCATTTTTTTACTCTCTGGATCGAGGGGCACTAGCAAACTGATCTTTCCTCACCTTCCTCCTCCGCCTCAAATTCGAGCCGTCCACACTCCTGACCTGTGTGTGGGACGTCTCCAAGACAAATTAATTTCAACGCTGCCTGGTTTCACTGGCCCGTGATGCCACCCAAGACCTTGGGGGAAATACCCTGCACCATCCCTGCGTTTTGAAGAGCATGCGCGGGGGAGGCCTGGAGAGCCACGTTACCACCAGAGACATCCACCCTGCACACCCATGAAGCTGTCACAGAGATATAGTGCCTTGGCCGTCTCACTAGTCCATCGTGTCGGTGGGAAGATGGACTTTTATCCAAGGGAACACAGATGCAGACAACGCGCTTGAAATTTTAGATGAAATCGTGGCTGCCAGGGCAGGACGGGATTTTCTGGCAAAGAAATGCTGCTCGGTCATCTGGGTAATGGGGCATGCAATGGCCATGACTGCGGAACCCTCAGCCCCCCAAGCCGGAAAGGCAACATTTTCCAAGGCCAAAAACCTGGCAATGCCGACATTCACTTTTGGCTTTTGATGTTTGGTTAAAGGGTGTTTCTTGTCTTCTGCGCCAAACTGGAAGACGAGAAGGGCCTGCTGCATCTGCGCCGTGTACGGCAGTGCAAGTTCGGAAACTGGTGAAGGAGAAAGAGTAGGATGTCACGGTGAGCTTGTGTACACGTACGAGGTAGGCTGAAGCGGAGGCGAATCCCAGATCCATGACTCAGAAGGAATGCATGTCGGAGGAGGAGAGCGAGACAGAGTTGTGACCAGGTTGGAAAACCCGGCATCGGGTGGCTTTTTTTTTTGCCAAGTTTCCCTCCATTCAAACTCATGCAGCCTGCATGTTACTAGACATGTTGGTGTGTTACACACCTAAGATATCTTTCTTGCCTCTAACATATGCATTTACTGGTAAAGCGCAAATGAAAATCGCTGGGATGAATCAAGGCTTGCTTCAAAGAAGTGCCCAACTTGAGAAGGTCCCCTCGACCTTTTGGACGGCGATAAGCGAGGAGCGGTGACCGCTGACCTTTGCAGGCGGAATCATATCATCGGACTTCTGCCACCGACCTCCCCATATGAGTCGGACCCATTGCTGACACTACCCCCATCGTCTTCCTCCTCTTCCAGTGATTGAAAGCCGTCGCAAGCAAATCTGCTGAAAAGCCCACGTGGATCCGCAATGTCGTCATCAATCAACATCAATACAGGTGACTTGGTCTGCCAGACATTCTGCATTCCAGGAGCGGCGGGCTACTAGCAAGGAGGCTCTGCAAGGCGTTGCAACTGCCCGGATTTTTGCCATTGACCCTTCCTTCTCCTCCTCTGAATGCATCAGTAGCTGCGGCAAGCAAACAAAATCTCCTCTTTGGCCCTCTTGTCTTTGGAAATGCTTTCCTGACACCAACCCGCATTTGGTCATCCAAAGAGGTTCTTCAGAAAATGATTAATCCACAGAGGTGTTACACGAGTTTGACATTTTAGTGCCTGCCTTCGCTTCAAGATGGACGGATACTGATTATGCTGATGACGACATTTGTGCCGTGACTCGGGAGGACAGGAGGTAAACTGCTGGATTGCACGTTCATTAACCACTGAAGAACAATTGCGACGAACTGTTCGTTACTGAATTTACAAGGGCCCTGACCCAGCATGACAGGCCCTGACGGACCGTGCAAACCGACGATCCACTGGCTTGCATGTTGTCGCCTCACTGGAAGGACACTTCTCTTAGTTCCTCTACTCCAAGTCCAACCCCCCTCTTTTGCTCGCTTATCACCTAGCATTTTGCTTCATGTTCAGAAAGATCAAAATTTGAGAAGGATGGAAGAGTTTTGGAAAGTCTCGTATTAAAGAGACGACAAATCACAGCTATTCTTAAACCCTCATATTTTCCTACAGCCAACTTAGGATTAAGAAACGCAGAATGTTTTCTAGCGACTACCTGTGAAATGCGTCTGTGGAAACCGTAAGACAAAAGCTAACATGTTCTTCCTTCAGTCCCAGGAATTACCAACGCCCCAGTGGACTAGCAATTGAATTTTCAAACAAAATATCATACATGTGTGCTAGCACTGCGCAAACTGAAATCCACGAGCCCAATAAAACTAGTCAGAATTTACACGCTGAGAAATTGTGTATATTGCCATTGAAAGAAGAAATGAGAACAATTGCTAAAAAATGTTTCTATCAAATTGGTCGTACATGGGGCGTGCCTGCGCAGGATTGATGGTCCCTTGTCACTTTCACTCTCCCATTGAGCTCTAAATCGACACAAATAACCCTTATAGAGCGCACTCACTTACTGGCTATCAACTCCTCCTCACATAAACGCGTCTCCTCTGCCCGTCGAAAACCTTGCTGACACGTGTCCCACAACCTGAGTTCTGGGACAATCCCTGCCCTCGTCCCCGAGCGTGCGGAAGCGCCGCCATTTCTAAAGCTTACCCCTGCATTCGGAATACGCCTGCAGCTAGCATCGACGACCTGCCTGGCGCTTCCCTCAGTGTCGGAGTGCAGCAGAGCGGCCCGCGCTGCTCAGCTCTTCGTTCTCCGGCAGTTTCGGGAATCCCCTGCCTCTTCCCGCATGAGGACGACACACCCGTCAGAGCGCGAGAATACAGTAAACGCGTGCAGCTCACGGCCCGGCACAGAGAGCGTGGGCGGCGCCCCTTCGTGGCCTCCTCAAGCTCCGGAATTCTACCGGACCCCTCCTTTGTACAATAAGTCCTGTGGGCCTGACGTCATAACGAGTGGTCCGGGCGGTGCGGGTGCCGTTGATCCCCTTGAGAGCTCCCTGATTCTCCTCTACTGGTTACGCCTGGACAGTCTGCAGAAATCAGTCCAAGTCCTTCGCGCGCACATGGCGGAACCGCCATTTTAAATCCACTCCTGAATAGGATTCAGTATACCCAGCCAGCCTAAGCCGCACATCTGCCATCTCCTTATTGGGAACATGGCATTCCTCTTTCAAGCAACAAAAGTGGCACCTGGCCACTTTCCCCAGCCACAGATAAAATAGCCCCTCATAGCTTGTGGATAGGGTTGCAACTTCCCATAAAAAGGCAGCAGCTGTCCATCTCATTGTTAAGGAGCAAACACCTAATACCTAATCAATAAAAAGCAGCATCTGTCATATTACAGATTAGTAGCAGCAATACTGACATTTTACTAATAAAGTCCCACTTCTTCCATCTTCATTATTGGAGAGCACAGCCATCACCTCACTATTGGAGAGCAGCAGCCATCATCTCACTATTGGAGAACAGCACCACCAGTCACACTATTAGAGACAGCATCTGGTCAACTCACTACTAGAGAGCACAACCACCAGCTCACTATTAAAGACAGCAATCTTTCATCTCACTATTAAAGCAACGTCCCTACCTATCCACAATAGAGAGAACTTTACCATCTCACTATTAGAGATGCAACATCTACCATCTCATTAATAAAAGCAGCATTCTGCCATTTCACTTATAGAAGCAGCATCTACCATCTCTCTTATAGAAAGAAGCATCTATATCTCACACAAAAGAAAGTGGCCTCCTACTACACTCACATTAAAGGACATCTGTCAGCCATCCCACCTATAAGAGAGCACATATACCATCTCAACAATAAAGAACAGCACTCCCATCTCACTAATAAAAGAACTGCACCTGCCTTTTCACTAATAAAGAGCAGCATCGCTATCTCACTAATAAGAAATTGTTCCTCCCTCTCTCTAATAAAAAACATCACCATCTCTCTATTCCAAGAACTGCAACCTCGCCATCTCATGAATAATGACCAACAACGTCGGCCATCTCACTAATAAGGGAACTTACTGCCAGCTCACTAATACAAGAGACCCATATGCCATCTCTCACTAATAAAAAGCATCATCTGCCAGCTGCCGTCTCCCACCCTTTTTGTAAATAGCTGTATCTGCCATCCCATGTGACACCTCTATCTACCATCCTATGGAAATTCTGTGTCTATCATCTTACAGGAATTGTAGCCCTGCCTTCTTACTGTTGCTTATGTATTGACCATCTCACTTTGTTCTACAGTGACGCCCACACCATTGCATTACATCCACTGCACTTGTCCTCCCATACTGCTGTAAAGCCGCATCTCCCACCCTTCCTGGAAAAAGTGTTATTTATCAGCTTGTGTAGATAACACATTTGTCAACTCTCTGGGTACAAGCCCTCCTGCTTCTCTACCTTAAGCAACTGCATTTTACTATCTATCTGTGTATATCTCCATTGGACATGGCTTGGTTGAACACTCTCCTGCTCCTCACTGCAGTTAAATTCCGTCCTCACTCTTCTCCTGAACAGCTACATTCTGCCATCTTATTGAGTGATAGTGACATAGAGATGGGCGAATCGATTCTAACGAAGTGGAATCTCGTTAAGAATTTCAGGAAGAACTTCGGTTCGAACGAAGTCAGAAACTTGGGGTACTTCGGGTGAACGAAGTGTGCTTTTCATTGAAAATGGCTGCGACACATGTGCGTTACATGGGGCAAAAGCACTCTGGAGGCAAAAAGAAGGGCATAGCCTCCATGACACTGTGCAGAGATGAACCAACAAACCGGCGGATTCTGTGGACGTCACCCCGCACTAAATATGAACCAGCGCGCCGCTGGGAGCTCACACTCCTCCTCACTGTACTGAACAGGGAAGGTGCTGCTGCGGGTGATAGCCTTTCCTGAAGAACTGATTTTTTACAGCAGCGATTTTTTGTGGGGTCTCAGCTTGTCTCAGAACGGTTCTCTGAATGTCTATTTCTGATTTTTTGGGGTATTGGATCTGAAATCCATGTGGTCCACTGCACTGCATATACATTTCAATAACCAAGTGGGATCTAAGCCAGTTTCCTGTTGTATTCATTTAAAAGAAACAGGCGTTTTTACAATACAAATACCACTTCATATTTGGCTGCTCAATTCTTCTTGCGCAATTTACATCCAGGGGTAATTAAGCGATTTTTGCTGGTGCGACAAAAATAAACCTCGCTTTTTTACCAACGCCCAAATATATATATTTTTTTTGGTAGCCAAATTCACACAAGTATAATTACAATTTATCTCTTGTTGTGTGGCGTAGAAAAAACGCCAATGTAACACCTACAAAGCTACTAGTTTTTGAGTGCTCAATTCAATTGCGCAAATTACATCCAGGGTTAATTAACGTTGTTTGCTGGAGTGCTGAACAAAAATAAACCGTCTTTTTCAACTCAAATATATATATTTTTTTTGTAGCCAAGTCACAAAGCAAAGGTTAATTACAATTTTATCTCTTGTATGTGTGGCGAAGATAATACACCATTGTAACACGCTACAAAGCTACTATTTTGTGGTGGCTCAATTCTATTGCCAATTTAACATCCATGTTTAATTAAGCGGTGTTTTGCTGGTGGCTGACAAAAAGAAACCGTCTTTTTTTCAACCCAAATAGATATTTTTTTTTTGGTAGCCTAATTACAAGCAAGGTTTAATTACAATTTTATCTCTTGTATTGATGTGGCGAAGAAAATACGCCATTGTAACACGCTACAAAGCAACTAGATTGTGGGTGGCTCAATTCTATTTGGCGCAAATTGTCCCCATCCAGGGGTTAATTAACGTTTGTTTGCTGTGTGCTGGACAAAAATATACCGTCGCTTTTCAACTGCCAAATATATATAAATTTTTTTTTTGGTAGCCTAATTCACCAAGCAAAGGTAATACAATTTTATCTCTTGTGTGTGGCGTAGAAAATCCACCATTGTAACACGCTACAAACTACAAGTTTGTGGTGGATCAAATCTAATGCGCTATTTACAATCCAGGGTTAATTAACTTGTTTTGCTGGTGTGCTGACAAAAATAAACCGTCTTTTTCAACGCCAAATAATATATTTTTTTGGTAGCCTAATTCCACAACAAAGGTAAGTACAATGTTTATTCTTGTTGTGTGGCGTAGAACATACTCCATTTGTAACAACTACAAAGCACTATTGTGTGCTCATCCTATTGCGCAATTTACATCCAGTGGTTAATTAAGCTTGTTTTCTGTGTGCTGACAAAAATTAACCGTCTTTTCAAACCCAAATATATTTATTTTTTTTGGTAGCCTAACTTCACAAGCTAAGGTTAATTACAATGTTTCTCGTGTTGTGTGCGTAGAAATACCCCTTGTAACCACCGCTACAAAGCACTATTTTGTGGTGGCTCAATTCTATTGCGCACTTTACATCCATGGTTAATAAGCGTTGTTTTTCAGGTGTGCAGACAAAAAAAAACCCTCTTTTTTCAACGCCAAATATATATTTTGTTTTTGGTAGCCTAATTCACAACAAAGGTTTAATTTACAATTTTATCTCTTGTTGTGTGTCGTAGAACATACGCCATTGTAACACCTACAAAGCTACATATTTGTGGTGGCGTCATTTCTATTGCGCAATTTACATCCAGAGGTTAAATTTAAGCGTCGTTTTTCTGGTGTGCTGACAAAAATAACCGTCTTTTTCAACAGCCAAATATATATTTTTTTTTTGGTAGCCTAATTCCCAAGGCAAAGTTAATTACAATTTACTCTGTTGTGTGGCGTAAGAAAAATACACCATTTTACCACGCTACAAAGCTACTAGTTTGGTGGTGCTCAATTCTATTGCGCATTTTACATCCAGGGTTAATTAAGCGTTGTTTTTGGCTGGGTGTGGCTGACAAAAATAAACCTGTCTTTTCAACGCCAAAATATATATATTTTTTTTTGGTACACTAATACACACGCAAAGGAAAATTACAAGTTTATCTCTTGTTGTGTGGCGTAGAATATACCCATTGTAACACGCTACAAACTACTATTTTAGTGTGCTCAATACTATTGCCAATTACATCCAGGTTAATTAAAGCGTTGTTTTTTGCTGCTGTGCTGACAAAAATTAACCGTCTTTTTTCAACAACCGAATATATACATTTTCTTTGTAGCATAATTCACAAGCGAAGGATAATTAAGCCTGTTTGTGCATTTAAACATTTAGTAAAACACACAGTGCTTTAAACGACACATACAATAAATTTTTCCTCTGCCATTTTGTGGAGCGCAATTTATATCCAAGGGATACCCCGAAGCTTCTTACTTGGGTTTCATTTGGATCAAAAAAACAGGTGTATATTTATCATAATACTGATAGCTTTCATCAAACAGAGGTCTGTACATTTTTAGAACAGAACAGTATTCAACAGAGAGGTGCAGCTCTGCAACTGCGAGTTTGGCAGTGGCACCAACATTCTGAAACGGTCCCAGGATCGCACGCACAGCATGGACGTCGCAGCAGGTCACTCGTGAGGCCACACCTGCCGCTGTCATCTAGCGGGCCTGTGTTGTTCAGCAACCCAAGTTTCTTGATTGGTTGAACTAGTCATCCTCTTCCTCCCAGATGACATCTGACAACCCCAGCCAAGATCCGGTGGGAACCTCAGACACAACACTTAGTTGCATGGCCCGGGAAGCGTGGGTCCGCGGGCCCCACCTGTCCTCACCCTGCCTCTGTCCCATCCATAGTGCCCTCAGCAAGGGATCCTACTAGTGGTCGGGCTCACGCTACTATAATAGCGAGGATGAACAATTTTTGAGGAGGCATCAGCAGCTACTTTGCAGCGAAGAAATGGAGGGCAATATCCCCACTTCTGCAGTAGCCGGCAAAAGTAAGATGTGAGAGTGGCATGGGAGTCATGTGGTGAGAGTCAGCCTCGCTTACCAAACGCGGTGAAGAGAACAGTAGTGACTGATGAAACCACAAATAGATGATGATGTAGCCGACCGCAACTTGCGGAAGCCCGGGTGAAGCAACGGGCTACATTCATCGTCAGAGAAAGGGCTCAGCTTGCCGCTCAGGCAGTGGCGCAGCCAGCAAGTGGGTGTTGTGGTGGCCGTGAGTCAGCAGGGAGAGCAGTGTAGGTCGGGAGCCAAGCGCCACGGGGTAGAAAACCCGCTTCGCCAGGTCCCAGACAGTAGCGGCACAGGGGCTCAGCGAGGCAGCGGCGGCAGTAGTCACTCAGTCGATCGTTGCGGTAAAAATCAGCCGACACGGCCGTGTGGCAGTTCTTTGCTAAGACACCGAGGAGCCGAATATGGTATATGGTATATCTGTGGGCAGAAATTAAGCGTGGCCAGGAGCTAACTTTGGCACAACGGCCAGCGTCAACACATGCAGCGTCACCTCCGTGGGCCTGGAAAACTGCTCAGAAGTGGTGGTCCATCCTACCCCGCTGCAGCAAGCAGCAGCGGCCATTGGCACTCATGCCATTTCATGCCATCAGAGGCTCCCACCACCGCTGCAGAAGGGCAGCTGTTCTCTTTGACATCCTCTCCCGGTCCAGATGCTCCTTGCTCCTTCGCTACTCATGGCGCCAGCCAGATCCCGTTTCAGAGAGGCGATGTAAAGAGGACAACAGTAATCGGTCCAACCACCAAAGTGCAGCACTGACCGTGCACCTGTCCAAGTTGTTTGGTACATCTAGCATCCCTCTCCCTTTCCAAATGTTGGACCTCTGCACCATTCAAAACTAATGGCTTGTGCCGAGCGAGATGGAGAGTTCCAAGCCGTAAATTTCTTTTTCCACAAAAGCAGTAGCCAGCACTTCATAAATATGTAGAACAGAAAGTGGGTCAGTCCTTGGAGCTTATCGGTTAGTTCCAAGGTACAATAAAACGGCAGCGCTGACGTCGGAGGCGTAACTACGTCTGGGCCATACCTTCCTTTACTAAAACGGCCCACTGGGTGGAATGTGCTTTCCTGCCCTAGCACACCAACAACTTGACAGAGACGCCGCTTACCCCCCCTCCTGCCACGTTATGTCAAACTGGCTGCTCCTAGCGCCAATGTCCCCTCCTCCTCCTCCACCACCACCACACCATCTCACCTCCACAAGTACTGCTCCACATGCCACAAGTGTGAGGGCACAGCGGTTCCACGCATTCTACACCTAGCTTGCCTCGCGAACCTAAGTCACACAGGGGTGGAAACTGCTCCGCGTCATCAGCAAGAAATTCGATGTGGTGCTTTTCTCCGCGCCAACTGCAAATCGGATCCATGTGACGGACAATGAGGAACATGGTGTCCGCGCAGGCATGCACCGAGGAGGGATGGTCCATGCGCCCTGCAATGCGCACAGTGTTTCAATCTGGTTGTAAAAAGGTTCCTGAAAAGTCTTCCACCAGATCTTCAGAACATTCTGAAAATGGCCAGAAACTGTGCAATCTGCACATTATCCAGTCGACAAAGCCAGGAACCACTTCTCTCGAGTTGCAGCGCAGAACGGGCCTCCCCCAACACCTCAGATATGCGATGTTTCCACCCGCTGAATTCCACCTGCACAGTTTAGGACCGACTGTATGATCAAGAAAGGCCATTAACGATTTTGTGAATGATCCAGCATACAGAAGTACTACCCTGTAACCTTTGATGTCACCAGTGGCAGCTACATGCGACACCTGCCGTTTGTGTGGCCATTTCGAGGAGGCCTACGTTATTTGTCATCGCCAGGACTTCGGGATTAATAACGTCATTCCACTGCTTTCATGTCCTGGAACACAGATCCTGAATAATTCTGTCTGGGCAGGGGACTGAGAGGTGGCACTAGCATCTCGTGGCCACATGATCCGGTGGGGACTGAAAATGGAGGAGGGAGAGGACATTGGAGCAAAAGCATGTCCTGGTGAACTGAGTGGATTTTCTACTAACCTCCGGTGACAAGTAAGAGGAACAGAGCAGCTGGAGGAGGTGGAGTGGAGATAGGAAGACGAGGCAGATGACTCCCAAGCACCGGGCATATCCATGGAAAAGGATGCCAGGGAGCCCCCTCGAGTCACTGTGCAATGTCCCGCAGCATGCTAATTGCTGGCTAGTGACAGCCGAATATCACATCCCAAGAGGGATGACCTTCTGGCTCTCCACCCTATGACCCCGCTAGACCTCAGGTCCAAAAGGGAGCCTTTTTCCCTAAGCTATTAAGGGAAGACAAACACAAATACTATAGGGAAATCCTCCGTAATCATTGGCCGCTGCCTATGTGCGGCATCGTCCTCCTCTGACAGGTCAGACCGGGGGGTTCCTCACGCACACCGTACTACTCGCCGCGGCGCTGGGGTAAGGGGGGGTAAGAGCAGTAAACCAGCTCCATCAGCCGTAACCTTAAGTCTGGAGTGAGCACATGGCAACCCATGTGATCCCGTAGCAACCCATGTGTGCCCATAGCAACCCATGTGAGCCCAAAGCAACCCATGTGAGCCCATACCGACCAATCTAAGCTCATAGCAACCCATCTCAGCCCATAGCAACCCATCTCAGCCCATAGCAACCCATGTGTGCCCATAGCAACCCATGTGAGCCCATAGCGACCCATTTGTGCCCGTAGCAACCCATGTGAGCCCATAGCAACCCAGCTCATCCCATAGCAACCCATCTCATCCCATAGCAACCCATGTGTGCCCATAGCAACTTATTTGAGCCCGTAGCAACACATGTGTGCCCATAGCAACCCATGTGAGCCCATAGCAACCCATGTGAGCCCATACCGACCAATCTAAGCTCATAGCAACCCATTTGTGCCCATAGCAACCCATCTCAGCCCATAGCAACCCATGTGTGCCCATAGCAACCCATGTATGCCCATAGCAACCCATCTAAGCTCCGAGCAAACCATCTCAGCCCATAGCAACCCATTTGTGCCCATAGCAACCCATTTGTTACCATTGCAACCCATTTGTGCCCATAGCAACCCATCTCAGCCCATAGCAACCCATCTCAGCCCATAGCAACCCATCTCAGCCCATAGCAACCCATGTGTGCCCATAGCAACCCATGTGAGCCCATAGCAACCCATCTCAGCCCATAGCAACCCATCTCAGCCCATAGCAACCCATCTCAGCCCATAGCAACCCATCTCAGCCCATAGCAACCCATGTGAGCCCATAGCAACCCATGTGTGCCCATAGCAACCCATGTGTGCCCATAGCAACCCATGTGAGCCCATAGCAACCCATGTGTGCCCATAGCAACCCATGTTCCCATAGACCCCAT
>JAODAL010063582.1:0-19168 GCA_025379985.1 Phyllomedusa bahiana
TAAAGGGGGTTACATTTTTAAATTGGGGAAAATTTTAAATTTTTTTCACGATACTTTGAATTTTTCACAAATAAACAAGCATTTTTTGGACCAAAATTTCTTACTAATCTAAAGCACAGCGTGTCACAAGAAAACATCTCTGAATCACATGGATAAGTAAAAATGTCAAAAAGTTATTCTCACGTACAGTGACACATGTCAGATTTCAAAAATGGGGCTCTGTCAGGAAGGCCAAAACCTGTTTATATAGAATTTGTAGTATCTCTGTCAGGAAGGCCAAAACCGGCTCCGGCGTTAAGGGGTTAACCTAGAAGTTGCATTGACTGCAAAGAATTTGTTCTTGTTCTGTGACATCACAGGTTTGGTCCACATGAAGCCAACAGTGGTCGGAACCGGGGAGTTCTATCCTGGAACCCAGCGCTGAGCGGACAGGTTGTAAGCAGCAAGAGAAGAAGCCATGAAGACTCTGATCTCCTCCGCCTTGCTCCTCTGTATACTGGCAGCAGGTAATGTTCTCACCAATATCTACCTCCTATACCAGAGCGCTGCATATATTACCCACAATGCTCCCTGGGGGGATCCTGGTCTCCCTGTGGGGATAATGCAGGGTCCTCGTCTACAAGTAAATGTTCACATTGGATCCAACCTGCAGCATCGGATATAACACTTTCTGTGCCGGAGCAATGATGGAAGCAGAGAGACAAACTCTGCAGCTGAATGCTTTTCCCATACTAGATTTTTTTCTCATTTCTGATTTAACCCCTTCCCGTCACAGCGATTTATTTATTTTTTACATTGCGTTCATTTTTTCCTCTCCGCCTTCTAAGAGCCATAATTTTTTTATTTTTCCCTCTACATAAATTTATGAGGGCTTCTTTTTTTGCAGGACAGGATGCACTTTTTCGTGGAACCATAGACTTTATCTCATAATGTACTGGGAAACCAATAAAAAGTTATTTGTGTGATGGAATGTAAAAACAATTGCTAATCTGATTTTCAGAAATGATGTGTTATCTGTCTTCTGCAGGTTGGTAGATTCCAGTGATCATATTTAGAATTGCACTGCAGCTCCATTTTCTACAAACAATAACTTTTTTGCTTTTCCATCTCTGGGCCTGAGAGAGGGCTCATTTTCTGCGGGATGAAGTGTAGATTTTCTTGCTATGATTGTAGGGAGCCTGTATCTTTTTGATCAATTTTAATTTCACCGACAGCGGACAGATCTTTTCCTATATCTGTGTAGAGTCAGACCTGTCAGTCCTGTAACCTGGAGGCGAGCCGTCCAGCAGATATTCCCCCTGAGCCTGGCACAGAGGGGAGAAGCTCCTATGATGCTGGTGTTAGTGGCACCGTAACCCCTTACCGACACATGACATATGGGTACGTCCTGGTGCCAGTATGGACCTATGTAGCGGGCTTACTTTGTTACGTCTCTACATAGGAGGCTGGTGTCAGCTGCCAATTGCAGAGATGGCTGCTGTTTAACCCTACAGATGCCGCAGTAATCACGACCACGGCATCTAATTAAATGAAAAACGGTGCAGTGCACCGTTCCCCACTCCATTTGGCAACCCTACGGTGAGGTCGTGGGATGCCAATCTGTTAACATGGCAGCTGGAAGCCTAATGAAAGCTTCCCTAGCCGCCATCTTTGTTCACCCATCTGCATTGTTTATACAATGCAGAAGGGTGTACTGACAATCGCAACCCCTAGTGGTCAAATATCCTCATAGGACTTAGGGAGACATGTATATAACTAGGTGGATCGAAGTAAATTTTCTCATCTTTTTTTCAGTGTATAATGCACCTGAATGTATGAAAGTGGTTTTTGTGCATCATAAATGGTGTCTAAAGTTCATTGCACTTTGGCTGTGTTTTTGGCGCATTAAGGAACTTAGGCGCATTAGTAATGCGCCTAACATGTATAAAGGCTATAGATAGGCTGGAAATAAAAGAAAAGTAATTAGAATAGCATGTCAGTGAATAGAAACTATGGTACTGATCCTGCTTGGTGGACCACAGGTCCCAGCAATACCTGTGCTGTGCTGGCTCTTGCAGCAAAAATACATTTCAAATTTAATGTAGTAAAAATTAAAAAATCTAAACAACAACATCAGTGGTTATTTAATGTAAAATTAGTTTTAGATTCTGTTAATTTTAAATACATTTTATAGGAGATATTTTTATATTTTTGGGGACATTATATATTTTTATACTAATTTTATATTATAGTATTTTTTATTAAATTTAACTAATGTAATTTTATATAGTTTGATAATTATTAGAAATTACTTTTTATTATTGTACTGGTGGAAGTTGAGAAATAAGGGACATTTTTCCCCTTACAGCAAATCCAGCTCCACTGCGACTCCTCAGGCTCAGCAGAGCACATTGACCTGTCCGAGCAGTAATGCGCCTAGTTTTGCCGAACCACATTCATATGTGTGTCTAAAATTACGAGTGTGGTGCGACGCCTCCAGAACGCCCCCAGAACATCCCCCCATGTTAGGCACATTAAAAAGTGTTGAGTCTTAGGCCATGTTCACACGGCTTATTTGGGCGCGGATTGGAGCCGTACTGCGCGCCGGATTTTCGCTGCAGTACGGCTCCGATCCGTCCCTGTCATTACGGTAATCCACTGCTCTCATAGAGAACTATGGATTCCGTCGCTCCTCCCCGCTCGCCGAATCCGCCACGGGGGGAGATAAGTGACATGCACATTATTTACGGCGCGTCCACGCCGTAAATAATGCATTGTCTATGGGGCCGGCGAGCAGCTCCCCCGCAGCGCCCCCGCCCCCGCCCCGCCCCTTATTCAAGCCGTATTGCGGGCGGGATCCGTCCCGCAAATACGGCTTGAATTAGCCGTGTGAACCGGGCCTTACAAACACATTCGTTTGGCGCATCAGACATTGTAGCCGCCACATTCTACACCTGAAAAGGGTGAGAGACCGATCATGTATGTCTCCCTTAATGTTCAAGTAAAACAAATAAAATTTAATTAAAAAATGTTTAGAAGTATAAAAATTTATATAAAATATTAAAAGTTCAAATCACCCACCTTTTGCCATTTTATAAATAATTAAAAAATAATAATAAAAAAGTTACCCATCATTGGTATTACCGCGTCCATAAAAGTCCATCATTTATCTAGTATGCTGAGCTTCGTAGAGGAAAAAAATTCCAAACACTAAAATTACGTTGTTTTTTTTTTTGTCATTTCACGTCACTTTAAAACTGGATTGAAAAGTGATCAAAAGTCGCATCTGTCTCAAAAAGTACCAATAAAACATAGCGATTAGCCCACATAAATGCATCCCTCTATAGGTAACAGTCCTAAAACATAATGAAAACCTGACATATTTGGTATCACTGGAATCACACCGACCTACAGAATACAGATCACACCTCATTTATACCGAAGATTGAACACCGTAAAAACAAAACCCCCGCAAACATGACAAAGTACGCTTTGAAATTTTTTTTTTACTCCACTCCACCAATTTTTTTTGTGGTTTCCCAGTATATTCTATTGTACAGTCAATGACACCATTTAAAAAGTGTATCTGGGCCCGCAAAATAAAAGCCTCATATGTCTATGTAGATAGAAAAATAAAAAAGTTATGGCTCTTGGTAGGCATGGAGGAAAAAAATAGATCCATATTATTATGACCAACTGTCAGGAAGAGATTAAAGGGGTGTTCTCACCATACTGTTTCAGAGAGTTTGCTCTTTAAAGCCAACTTCAGGCTACCACTTCCTTTTCAAGCTGTGGAGGGTTCTACAGCTTCAAGCTCCTGTTTTCTGTTCAGGCTGTGGGCGATTCTATGGCCACAGACTCCCACTTCTTGTTCAGGCTGTGGGTGGTTCTAAAGCTTCAGGCTCTCTCTTTCTGTTCAGGCTGTGGGTGGTTCTGTAGCTTCAGGCTCCTGGTTCCTGTTCAGACTGTGGGCGGGTGTCCAGCCCCAGACTGTCACTGTTCAGGCTGTAGGTAATTTTACAGCTTCATGCTCCCACTTTCTGGTCAGGCTGTGGGTGGTTCTACAGCTTCAGGTTCCCACGTCCTGTGTAGGCTGTGGGCGGTTCTAAAGCTTGAGGCTCCTGCATCCTGTTTAGGCTGTGGATGGTTCTACAGCTTCAGGCTCCTACATCCTGTTTAGGCTGTGGATGATTCTACAGCAGTGACTCACATTTCAGCTCTGCTATTCCTAGCAGAGACTGTTACAGAGACATTGGTGATGGAGGGGGTTTAAAAAAAGGGCTCAAGGCTACAGAGCAAAAAAGGGTTAAAGTTTGTCAGTAAGAAACATAAACCAACTTCTGTGCTGCTGATAAGACACAGCAAGTAGTTATGTCACCATCCTGACCAAGGCTACTAGAATCAAAAGAGGTGGTCGTTAAGATAGGGAAGCTTGTGGGAAGCAAGCAGGAGATAAGAACTGCTCTAGCTCAGAAATGAAGCAAAATCAGAACAGCGGTGTATTTGGTAATAGTCTTTATTTACCCTTGCCTACATGTTTCAAGTTAATCAATGAGATGGGAACACTCCTATAAGGTTTAGTTATGAAGGGCTGCTATGTAGAAAGAAATCTTATTTTGCCCACGTCAATAAATGTTAAAATAAGTATTTAACGCTTGCTATATAATGTGCAGTATATTTCATAATGTCGCTTTTTTATTGCTTTTCCAGCATTATGGCCGGTTTCTGAAGCAGAACAGAAAAAGCCGGTAAGCATGATCACGCGGCTGTGTTAAAGAGAACCTGTCACCATCAAAACACGAACAAATCTTCTTGCATCATGTTATAGAGCTGGAGGAGCTGGGCATATATAGTTTTCTGGGAAAAGATTCAGTAGAATTTGTAATTTATTACATTCTGGGCTTAGGAGTCCAGTGGGCGGTCTCACTCATTCAATAATAGTCTTCACTAGGTAACCCATTACCGACATATGCTGTTACTGTACATCATGATTCCAGTAAGGGTATGTTCACACGGCATAATTACGGGGCGTATTTCGGGGATGTAATTACCCCGTAATACGCCCTAAATGCGCTCTGTAATTATGGTAATTCATAGCATGTTTTTTTCGTGATGTTCACTATATGGATTAAATAATATAATACTTTTATTTGATTGGGTGGCCAGACTAGGCTCCATCAGAGTTATCCACACTAGTGATGAGAATACGGAAGATGGGTCGGAAGATAACCTTTGCATTATAGTCCAATAATTCAAAAATTCTGGTGGATGAAATGAGCCAAACTGAGACACCTGCATAGTCTGATCCTCAAGACAGCAGGAAATTTGTCATTGAAAAACAATAGCTATCGAGACCTGCCAGACCACACTGACAACGAAACGTAATCACTTACAAGCAGACTTTAACCTTCATTATGATATAGACAGTATTGGACTGGGGTGCCTGGGACCCACCAGTGGAGTTGATTCTTGGAGCCCAACCAGGGGCGTTGCTAGGGTCCTAAAACATTCGGGGCACGGGCCCTTTGTTAGCAGCGAGTGTAAGGAACAGTCGCTGTCTGCCATGCATAGAGTGGGCTTAGCGTGTGAGCCCGCTTTATACATCCTTTATGCCAGTTAGATGTTCAGGGACATCCATATGCATGAAGGGGTTAATTAAACCCCGCCGCTAGCTTCCTCAGCAGAGACTCTGCTCTTGACTCCCTTACTGATGGTCTCTCGGACAACATACCCCATCCTCCCAGCCCACGGCCTACAGCATTGCCCCACTCCTACCTCCTGCTGAATTCAAAATATAGGTTGCACCCTCATTTTCTTCCCAAATTTGGGGGCACAAAAGTGCCTCTTATAGTCTGAAAAATCCGGTATATGTGGTGATGTAGTTTAACTCCTAAATAACACAGCTGTTTTCCATTTTTTTTTCTTCTAATAGCCATAACTTTTTTTCATTGGTGCTGTTCTGAGGCTCATGGGACTTTGGTTGCTTTTTAATTCAATTTCTTGCACAGTGGGATGAACAAAAAATGTTGTTTTTTTTTAAATTTTTGTAGCAGTGTTCATGGAGGGGGTAAAATATCAGTTTTATAGCACAGGGTTTATATGCACACAGTGATGCCAAATATGTGTACTTTTTTTTACAATTTTTCATTGACAAGCATTTGTAATGGGGAAAAGGTTGTATATGTGTTTTTCTTGTGTTTGTTTTTTTCACTTTTTACTTGCTTGACCACTTTAATACTTCAGACTTATTTCACTGCAGATGGACACCTACTCAGCTGTTACGCACAGGGACAGTATATACACAAATGCAACACACAGGTAAATATTGGACATGTGTATATACTGTTCCTGTGTGTATATTACAGTATATATCTATATACACACTACAACCACTATATATATAATATATATGTATATATATATATATATTTATATATATATATATAATATATATATATATATATATTTAATATATATATAATATATATATATATATATATATATATTGTATATAATATATATATACACACACACACCACACACATGTACTTCACACAGGACAGAATATACATGTATGATACTTATCTGGGTGTACATTTGAGTATATACTGTCCCTGTGTGAAGTACATGTGTGTGTGTGTGTGTGTGTGTGTGTGTGTGTGTGTGTGGATTTATATATATGTATACATATAGTGGTGTAGTGTGTATATAAATATATATACTGCAATATACACACAGTAACAGTATATACACATGTTCCAATATTTAACTGTTACATTTGTGTATATACTGTCCCTATGTGTATGTATATACTAATATACTGTACCTCTGTGACACAGGTCCAGTATATGAGTATAGACATATGAGGTGGGGGCACAGCACTCCATCCTGCCTCAGGACATACCTTATGCAGGGTCACAGTCACTGGGGTCCTAGAAGCTCCTGGGCTGTTTAGGCAGCTCTGGAAGACTTGAGGAAACCAGAAGCTCGTTCTGGTTTCCATAGTGATGAGGCCGACGATCTGCTGCAGGAGCCGGCAGGGAACCTTGCTGTAGGTGCTGTAGCTCCGGGGAGGGCTGAGCAGGGAGCACAGAAGAGGAGGAGGGGCTGCTCTCACTGAGTGCTGAGGCTCTGGAGGTGGGCGGAGCTTCTCATTGCAGCGAGCAGAGGAGTGAGAAGACTAATTATTCGGGGCAGAAGGCTTTACATCCGGGGCTTCTGCCCCGAATGATACTGCCTAGCGACGCCCCTGGGCCCAACAATGGAGTTGATTCTTAGGGCCCACCAGCGGAATGATCCTTGGAGCCCACCAGTGGAGTTATTCTTGGGACCCACCAGTGGGGTTATTTTTGGGGTCCACCAGTGGAGCGATTCTTGAAGCCCACCAATGGAGTTCATTCTTGGAGTCCACCAGTGGAGTTCATTCTTGGATCCCACCAGTGAAGTTCATTCTCAGGGTCCACCAGTGGAGTTTATTCTTGTAGCCCACTAGTGGAGTTGATTCTTGGAGCCCACTAGTGGAGTTGATTCTTAGGCCCCACCAGTGGAGTTGATTCTTGGGCCCACCAGTGGAGTGATCCTTGGGCCCACCAGTGGAGTTGATTCTTGGGGCCCACCAGTGGAGTGATCCTTGGGCCCACCAGTGGAGTGATCCTAGGAGCTCACCAATGGAATGATAATTTGAGCCCACCAGATGAGTTGATGATCGGAGACTACCCGTGGAGTTGTTGCTTGGGCCCACCAGTGAAGATGATTCTTGGAGCCTACCAGTGGAGTTGATTCTTGGGGCCCACCAGTGGAGTTGATTCTCGGAGCCCACCAGTGGAGTTGATTCTTGGAGCCCACCAGTGGAGTCCATTTTTGGAGCCCACCAGTGGAGTTATTCTCTCCGCCCACCAGTGGAGTTGATTCTTGGAGCCCACTAGTGGAGTTGATTCTTAGGCCCCACCAGTGGAGTGATCCTTGGAGCCCACCGGTGGAGTTCATTCTTGGCGCCCAACAGTGGAGTTCATTTCTGGAGCCCACCAGTGGAGTGGATACTTAGGGCCCACCCTTCAGCTACTGTACATTACTGCAGATGCTATACCTACCTCTTTCTTTCTGCCTCTCATTCTCTACCCTTTTCCCCAAAATTGTCATGCCCAGGGGTCCTCCAAGCCCAGGGGCTCTCTGGGGGTTTCCCCTATCACCCGTGGGCCAGTCCAAGACTGTATATAGATATGATCAGAGGCAGAACCACAGAAGTGGAAAAGTATTGTCCTATGCTGATTTTACTTCTGATGTACAAAAAAGAGAAGACAGTTTACACAGATTCGAGTGTGATCTAAACCTCAAATATACAATGTTATACCCGACAAGATTAAGAGTCGAGGATCAGGATCGTACATTTTTTTATTCTGCCAGAAGAAGCATTGGATTGGTTGGACTGACCTCCACCAGGAAACCGTTGACTGCTTCAGTTCTCTCTATTGATGGCCCAGTAAGAGAAATTGGGGATGTGGGGGGACTTGAGTATTATTGAAAGAGTTGTGTGAGAGTGGGAGTAAACACTGAAATTATTAATGGCTAGCTGCTATAGGCCAAGCATAGAAAAAGTCACACTGAACGGTTAGCTTTAAGGGACACTACCACCAAATTTTTTCTTCTTACATATTGACAAGCAATCTATGATCACTACATGGAATTTTTTTTCTTTTAAATCTGGTGATTGTTTTTTTTATATAATTTTTTTAAGTTCCCTTATGTACTTGACTTTCTGGTTTGTGTCTGTGAGCTCTGATAGCACAGCAGTGTCAGGATTGCTTGACGGTTCTTCTTCCAGGCCACCTATGGTCTAAAAGGCGTAAGTGTTATCAACAGGACCTGATAAGTGTGAAGAAACCTCCTCCCCAGTGCAGAAAAAGATGAACCCATTATACTTTAATGCATTAGGGTATGTTCACACGGCTTATTTTGGGGAGCATTTTGCGGTATAATGCACTGTAATATGTGGGGAAATGTGTCCCATAATTACGGTAATCCATAGTTCTCATAGAGAACTATGGATTACGACGCCTCTCCTCGCGCATACAATACGATCATATTGTATGAGCGGGGAGAGGAGGCGTAATCCATAGTTCTCTATGAGAACTATGGATTACCGTAATTATGGGGAGATAAGTGACAGTAATGACAGTCTATGGGGCCATCGGGTTGCTCCCCCCCTCCCCTTGCGTCCCGGGAGTACGTGCCGATCAGCGCAACTCCCAAACACCCGGCGTAATTGCGGGCCGTACTGTACGCCCCGCAATTAAGCCGTGTGAACACACCCTTACTCTATTCATAGCTCTAATATATAGAAAGTCCACGCCACTCCTTAAGTAGTAGTAACAAATTCGATTTATTAAGTCACATAGTAGAAGCTATTGTCAGCTCTCCATTTGTATGCAATACTCAGAAATGCAGTGTAGATTTTCCCACAATCCAGTCTGACGTTTCAGCCATAATAGGCCTTCCTCAAGGACTAATCCAGTGAGTGGTGAGGAGCAGAGTCACCACCCATTGTGTCACACTCTCCATGACTCTGCTCCTCACCACCCACTGGATTAGTCCTTGAGGATGGCTTATTATGGCCGAAACATCAGACTAGATTGTGGGAAAATCTACACTGCATTTCTGAGTATTGCATATAAATGGAGAGCTGACAATAGCTTCTACTATGTGACTTAATAAACTGAATTTGCTACTACTACTTAAGGAGTGCCGTGGACTTTCTATATATTGGACTATAGCATTTGGCTTTCCACTGAGCACCTGAAATAACCTATTAGGTGTGCTGCACCACTTTATCGTCTCTCTTCATAGCTCTGTGGTTTAATCTTATCTTATCTAACCCTGTCCAGAGAACAATAGAACGATCATTATGTCTTTAGCTACTATTTGTAATGAGACCACATAGAGATGAGAAGCAACTACAGTAAAGTGAAATAAGTCTGCTTGGCTATTCGGGAGTTTTATCTCTTCAGCCATCACAGCTAGAGAAGGTCAAGATATTATATGTAATTTTTAATTGCATTGCACTGCCGAAATAAAAAAAAAACAAAAAACTGTTTTTCAGAAATATTGGTTTTAACTAAAATACTTCTTTCTGTTAGAAGTGTCCCTGTACCCCATTTAATATAGGAAATCTTAGATATCAGGTTATGGGTACATAAGCTCAAGCAAGATGGGAGTTCAACCAGGGAGGGTCATGGATCTGGTTCATACTTAGAAGGTTCAGAGTGTCTGTGTGAGTGGTTGTGTGTTTGTGCTGGTATTCATCTACCAGAAGACTTTATGGGCCACATGTATGAAAACAGTTTAGGTCTAAAACTCACTTTCTTGCCCATAGTAACCAATCAGTCTGTGCTCAGAAAATCAATATACGGGGCTTCAATTGCAAATTAAAAAGCGTTCCGGTGTTTAATTATGTTTGACGATATAACCCTTTTGTACCTCTTTTTCAGGAAACATTTACTAAAAGCCAAAGATTAATGCCATGGATGTTCATACCCATCATGGTCGGCGGTGGCGTCGCCAAGATGAAGTCTGGTCGAGTGAGTAATTCACTTCCATTTTTAACTTCTACATCTACATATAGATCCATCAGGTAAATACGTGCTGTGACATTTTAGGCTTAGAATTAGGGAGATGGTGCTGGATGGCATTTATGAACTCCCCTTTCCCGAGACATGTTCTGGACACCGTCTTGTCAAAGGCATCTCAATATCCCCATGCCTCACTCCTCCTGGTAGGGGATTTTAATGCACTGCTGGATCAAAAATTAGATAGACTGAAATTCCAATAAACTCATAATGAGACTCTGAGTGACTTGGCCACTGTCCCAAGAATCAACTCCACTGGTGGGCCTCACAAGCCAGCTCCACTGGTGGGTCCAAAGAATCATCTCCACTGGTGGGCCTCAAGAATTAGCTTCACTGGTGGAGACTGCGAATCAACTCCACTGGTATTCCCCATGAATCAACTCCACTGGTGGGCCCCTAGAATCAGCTTCACTGGTGGGCCCCAAGAGCCAGCTCTGCTGGTGGGTCCAAAGAATATTCTCCACTACTGGGCCCCAAGAATCAGCTTCACTGGTGGGGCCTGAGAATCAACTCCACTGGTAGGCCCCAAGAATCAACACCACTAGTGGGCCCAAAGAATCTACTCTACTGGTGGGCCCCAAGAATCAACACCACTAGTGGGCCACAAGAATCAACACCACTAGTGGGCCACAAGAATCAACACCACTATTGGGCCCCAAGAATCAGCCTCACTGGTGGGCCCTATTAGCCAGCTATACTGGTGGGTCCAAAGAATATTCTCCACTACTGGGCCCCAAGAATCATCTCCACTGGTGGGGCCTGAGAATTAACTCCACTGGTGGGCCCTAAGAATCAACTCCACTGGTGGGCCCCAAGAATCACCTCCACTGGTAGGCCCAAAGAATTAGCTTCACTGCTGGACCCCAGCAATCAGCTCCATTGGTGGGCCCTGAGAATCCGCTTCACTGGTGGGCCACCAAGAATCAGCTCCACTAGAGGGTCCCAGGAACTCCAGTCCGACACGGAGTCGGTTGACAACAAGAAAAACTCCTGGCCCGGACTAGATATTGTAAATGAGATATGGAGAAATGAAGGGCTTAACTGGAAGTGCTTTGAAACTATCCTTCTAAGGAGAACAGGCTTCCTTCCCCCTTTTTTGAAGCTATAATTGTAGTAATATACAAATGGAGGCCACCTAATATGTGTAGACCTGATAGACCTATATCACTGTTAAATATTAATATTAAAATCTGAGCCAAAATATTAGTTATGAGAAGCTCTGTGATACTGTCCTTAGTGGGAATGGACCAGTGTGGGTTTAGGCCTGGGGAAACCAACAATATTAATCTTGTGAAGCTATATACCTCTATCGGTAGCCCATGTTAGCTTTGGTAGTTATAGCCTCCTTAGATTCATACAGTTCAGTGAAATGGAAGTTCATGTGGGCAGTGATGACTCACAGGGGGATTCCTAGGAACCTTTTACAATGGCTGCATTTGGTTTGCTTAAGGCCAACAGCATGAGTGCGAATAAATGGGCGCATCTTGAATCCATTTCCATTGGGGAGGGGTGCTGGACACAGGTGTCCTTGATCACCACTGTTGTTTGTGTTAGTCATGGGACCACTTGCCTACCTTGTTAGCAAGAACATAGGTATTGAAGTATGGGATATTGCTGAAAAAAGATATGTTGTTTTATCTAGGGAATCCACAGGCTTTATTACATACGGTGGGTGAATTTTGGAATTATTGCAGTACTTAGAGTGAACTGGTCAACACTACCTGATTGGTGATGTTTCCCTGATAGAAATCACTCCGAAATCTAACCTCCAAGTTGTCACCCAATTTAAATACTTGAGTACTGTTGTCTATAAAGATGTCCATCACTTTACAGCCCTGAATATCCTACCAGTCATACAACAGAGGACTCCAAAAATTAAAACATAGCCGAGTCCTCCCCTATCACTAACTGGCAGAATAAGTAACTTTGAGGTGGAGTTGCTCCCAATGCTTTTATACCTCTATTGCACTTCAAAGGGGCCTGGACATATGCTGGTGTGAGTATGCTTGCCCAGCAGGATTTTAATCCATAACAGTGTAGTGTGTTACTAACAGTAATATTTGATTCTGTGGTCCCAGCTCTATTCAGGTCATTGACCATGTCCTCCCGTGTAGTTTTGGGCTGAATCCTAACCTTTCTCAGCAACATCCTTACCCCACGAGGAAAGATCTTGCATGGAGCCCCAGACCGAGGAACACTGACAGTCATCTTGTGTTTCTTCCATTTTCTAATAATTGCGCCAACTGTTGTCTTCTTCCCACCAAGCTCTTGGTCCTGTAGCTCATCCCAGTCTTGTGTAGGTCTACAATGTTGTCCCTGGTGTCCTTAGACAGCTATTTGGTCTTAGCCATGGTGGAGAGGTTGGAGTGTGATTGGTTGACTGTGTGGACTTGTGTCTTTTATACAGGTAACAAGTTCAAACAAGTGAAATTAATACGAGTAATAAGTGCAGAGCAGGAGGGCTTCTTAAAGAAAAACTAACAGGTCTGTGAAGACAGAATTCTTCTGTTGGTCGTGATCAAATACTTATTTAATTAATAAAATGCAAATTATTTATTTAAAAATCATACAATGGGATTTTCTTTTAGATTCTGTCTCTCACAGCATAATCACCAGTGTGTCAAATACTTCTTTTTCCCACTGTGTATGTATATGTATATTGTAAGTGGCAGCTGGGAAGGTCCTTAATGGGGTGTACATCCCAGCTAGATTTCTGGCTTACTCCAGAGAAAGAAATAATAAGTAACATGTCACCAAGGTTACCTTACCTTGGTGAGATAGAAGCCGTTCGTTTGTCTTGTGTCAGCCACAGTAAATGGTTGACATAAGTTTATCAGTAGTATGGTTGCTTCAGCCAAAACCTGGGACTTCTTCTATCGGAAGTAGGCAAAGTGTTGGGTGGGTGTCTGCTCCCTTTGTTCCAGCCCAGGGTTTGGCTGATCTTTATAAGTCGGCTAGTCAGCTGACCAGTTGGATCTGATACCCAGGTCAAGGAGTTGGCCTGAGGAGCGTCTCACTGGAGATATTCAGGATCCTGCCTGAAACTGTTTGCTGACCAAGGTGTAGTGAGGGAACTGCAAGTGTTTTGTTTTGTTTGCCATTCTGTTTTGTACCTGCCACACGTTTTCCGCTGTATACCTGTTGTGCCAATACAGGACCCGTGTTGGAACCAGATCAACCTGTCTGTGTCTCTATCTGCTCTGGACTGCGATCCCGAGAGCGGTGCCTGCTTACAATATATATTCACTACCAAACAGAAATATACATTCCCACTTCCTTACAGTCTGATACCATTTGTGTACTATATTGGGTCATTGTATTCACTTGTAATGGGATTTGTGTGGTGATGTTTCATTACTTTCATTACATTTAGTTCTTTTTATTCGTTTTTTCTTTGGAAACAAGCAAAAAATAAACATTGTTAAAAAAAAGCTAAGTATCTGCTGATAAGACCTGTCACCATGTCCCTGTGTAATCTGTGAAGTCATCTTGTTCCAGCCGGACTGCCACGAATTTGACCGGACGCTGGAATGTGAAAACATTGACAGTCCTATCTGTGCAAAAGATGGAAGAACATACCCCAACGAGTGCGAGCTGTGCAAGTTTAACAGGTAATTGGGTCTCCCTATCACTATTTTGTCCTCATGGTGCTATAGAGTCTGCAGTGAGTCCCAAGTCTACTGTGGATTTGATGTTGGTCACTGGTATAAGGAAGCTGACAGGGTCACGTTAATAATTCACAGTTAGGTCACATTATTATGACCACTTCCTACGTTTGATATTGGCAGCGTATACCACATGAAGGAAGTCCTGTATGAGCTGGCTTGGTGGGTATATAAGGTGTGTGATAGGCTGTCTGCACACATCCTCTGTTGCTGTCATGGATAGAAGGGATGATTTATCATATTTTTATGGCATTCTCTGAGACTCATCAATGTGGAAGGCACTCTTTACTTATTTGGATATGGATCCATCCTTGCAGGTCTCATACACCCATACATGTTGATTGTCTCCCTTGGGGTGGATGGGATCTTCCAGTAAGACAATGCAACTTGTCACATGGCTAGAAATATCTGAGATTGGTTGGAAGAGCAGGAGCAAGACTTCCAAGTACTACCCTAGCCCCTAATTCTCCAGAAAACAACTGAGCATGTGAGAGGGCCCCTGGATGGTGTGGTTGGCTCTATGGACCCTCCAGCAGCTGTAGGGCCCCTGGAGGGTGATGTTGGCTCTATGGACCCTCCAGCAGCTGTGGGAGCCCCTGGATGGTGGTGTTGGCTCTATGGACTCTCCAGCAGCTGTGGAGCCCCTGGATGGTGGTGTTGGCTCTATGGACCCTCCAGCAGCTGTGGGAGCCCCTGGATGGTGATGTTGGCTCTATGAACCCACCAGTAGCTGTGTGGCCCCTGGATGGTGGTGTTAGATCTATAGCTCCTCCAGCAGTAGTGGTGCCCCTGAATGGTGGTGTTGGCTCTATGGACCCTCCAGCAGCTGTGGGGCCCCTGGATGGTGGTGTTGGCTCTATGGACTCTCCAGCAGCTGTGGGGCTCCTGGATGGTGGTGTTGGCTCTATGAACTCTCCAGCAGCTGTGGAGCCCCTGGATGGTGTTGGCTCTATGGCTCCTCCAGCAGCTGTGGGGCCCCTGGATGGTGGTGTTGGCTATATGGCTCCTCCAGCAGCTGTAGAGCCCCTGGATGGTGGTGTTGGCTCTATGCACCCTCCAGCAGCTGTGGGGCCCCTGGATGGTGGTGTTGGCTCTATGCACCCTCCAGCAGCTATGAAGCCCCTGGATGGTGATGTTGGCTCTATGGATCCTCCAGAAGCTATGAAGCCCCTGGATGGTGGTGTTGGCTCTATGCACCCTCCAGCAGCTGTGTGGGGCCCCTTGATGGTGGTGTTAGATCTATGGCTCCAGCATCAGTGGGGCCCCTGAATGGTGGTGTTGGCTCTATGGACCCTCCAGCAGCTGTGGAGCCCCTGGATGGTGATGTTGGCTTTATGGACCTCCACAGCTGTGGGAGCCCCTGGATGGTGGTGTTGGCTCTATGGACCCTCCAGCTGACCTGGATGTGGGAGCACCCTTGGCTAGGCTGGTCTGCTTGGCTCTATGGACCCTCCAGCAGCTGTGGGAGCCCCTGGAGTGGTGGTTGGCTCTATCACCCTCCAGCAGCTGTGGACCCTGGATGGGTGTTGCTTATGGACCCTCACAGCTGAGCTTTGTGGTAGCCCCCACTGGGAGTGATGGTGGTATTGGCTCTATGGACCCTTCAGCAGCTGTGGGAGCCCATGGAGGGTGGTGGTGGCTTTATGGACCCTCCAGCAGCTGTGGTAGCCCTGGATGGTGGTGTTGGCTCTATGGATAGCCCCTGTATGGTGGTGTTGGCTCTATGGACCCTCCAGCAGCTGTGGGAGCCCCTGGATGGTGGTGTTGGGTCTATGGACCCTCCAGCAGCTGTGGGGCCTCTGGATGGTAGTGTAGGATCTATGGACCATCCAGCAGCTGTGGGAGCCTCTGGATGGTGATGTTGGCTCTATGAACCCTCCAGTAGCTGTGTGGGGCCCCTGGATGGTGGTGTTAGATCTATGGCTCCTCCAGCAGCAGTGGGGCCCCTGAATGGTGGTGTTGGCTCTATGAACCCTCCAGCAGCTGTGGGGCCCCTAGATGGTGGTGTTGGCTCTATGTCCTCTCCAGCAGCTGTGGGGCTCCTGGATGGTGGTGTTGCCTATGAACCCTCCACAGCTGGGGCCCCTAGATGGGGGTTGGCTCTATGAACTCTCCAGCAGCTGTGGAGCCCCTGGATGGTGTTGGCTCTACGGCTCCTCCAGCAGCTGTGGGGCCCCTGGATGATGGTGTTGGCTATATGGCTCCTCCAACAGCTGTAGAGCCCCTGGATGGTGGTGTTGGCTCTATGGACCCTCCAGCAGCTGTGGGGCCCCTGGATGGTGGTGTTGGCTCTATGCACCCTCCAGCAGCTATGAAGCCCCTGGATGGTGATGTTGGCTCTATGCACCCTCCAGCAGCTGTGTGGGGCCCCTGGATGGTGGTGTTAGATCTATGGCTCCAGCAGCAGTGGGGCCCCTGAATGGTGGTGTTGGCTCTATGGACCCTCCAGCAGCTGTGGAGCCCCTGGATGGTGGTGCTGGCTTTATGGAGCCTCCAGCAGCTGTGGGAGCCCCTGGATGGTGGTGTTGGCTCTATGGAGCCTCCAGGAGCTGTGGGAGCCCATGGATGGTGGTGTTAGATCTGTGGACCCTTCAGCAGCTTTGAGGCTCCCTGGATCCTGGTGTTGGCTCTATGGACCCTCCAGCGGCTGTGGGAGCCCCTGGATGGTGGTGTTGGCTCTATGGACCCTCCAGCAGCTATGGGGCCCCTGGATGGACCCTCCAGCAGCTGTGGGAGCCCCTAGAGGGTGGTGTTGGCTCTATGGACCCTCCAGCAGCTGTGGGGCCCTGGAGGGTGGTGGTGGCTTTATGGACCCTCCAGCAGCTGTGGTAGCCCAGTGTGGTAGATCCCTGGATGGTGGTGGTGGCTCTATGACCCTCCAGCAGGCCCTGGGTGTAGGTAGCCCCTGGATGGTGGTGGTGGCTCTATGAACCCTCCAGCAGCTGTGGGGCCCTTGGATGGTGGTGTTGGATCTATGGACCCTCCAGCAGCTGTGGGAGCCCCTGGATGGTGGTGTTGGCTCTATGGACCCTCCAGCAGCTGTGGGAGCCCCTGGAGGGTGGTGTTGGCACAATGGACCCTCCAGCAGCTGTGGGATCCCCTGGATGGTGGTGTTGGTTCTATGTATCCTCCAGCAGTTGTGGGATGCAGACAGCTCCAGTTACCTGTGATAACCTATGGGGACCTTATTGAGTCACTCCCAGCCCGTCTAGCTGCTGTTTGTGCTGCACATGGCGATGACTCTGGATATTAGCTCCTAGTCATAATAATCTGACTTGACTGTGTATTACTACTTGTTTTAAAAAAAAAAGAATTATATGGACTAAGCCTCAGGATTTTTTTTTTTTTGCAGGAAGAGTTGTAGTTTTACTTGGAACCATTTTGAAATACCAAAAATATTGATGTACTTTTGTTTCCTTTTTAATGAAGGAGGGGTTTACCAAAAACAGCCATTCTGCCTTTTGTGTTTTTAAATTACAGGTTCTTACAGTGTCAATGCTAATTGTGTTTTTCTTTTTTTTTCTTTTTATTGTAATAGTACAATTTTTTTATCAAGTACAATTTTCTTTGATTTTTAATTTTGGATTTTGTTCCATTTATTTTCTTAGACACTACATTTAATAATTTAAGGTCTATTATGGACTTTTTACAGGCAGACTAAAAGGCTCACAGATCTGCCATTGGTGGCACAGAAGCTGCAGCATCTTCTCTAAAGCTAGAGAATTGAAGCACAATATCTGTGTATCTTAGTCTGTACTGTATATTATACATGTATGTATATGTGTTACATAACCTTATAGACAGGGGCGTAACTAGAAATGTCAGGGCCCCATAGCGAACCTTTCAATGCCCCCCCACCCCGTCCTTAAAAAAAGAAATAAAAAATTATCACATGTTCTGTCAAGAATAAGGGAAAAAATAGTGTACACCAGACACTTTCCGCACACGCCGGTCATACGCCAGACACATCCCGCACACGCCGGTCATACACCAGACACATCCCGCACATGCCGGTCATACGCCAGACACGCAGGTCACATCCCGGACACATCCCGCACACGCCAGACACCCATGTAAACACAGCCATGTACACACATGCAGACACATACACACTCATGTACACACATGCACAGCCATGTAAACACACTTATGTACACATATGCACACCCATGTACACACATGCAGACATGTACACACTCATGTATACACATATATACATACAAAAAAAATGTACCTGATCTCCAGGCACATCTCAGGATGTTGTTGCAAAACAGCAGGTCACAGAGGAGGGAGGGAGACAGAACAGCAGGCAGCTTCCATCTCCTGAGCTCCTGCACACTGCCGTGCCGAGAGCGCACCTTCCCCCTCCTCTCTGACCCGACGTCTTCACTAAGCTCCGCTGAAACAGGAGGGAGGCTGCGCTGTAGGAGCTCTGATTACTGCCCCATACAACGGGGGCATGAGCTGATCTACCGGGGAAGGAGACGTGGGAGCAGCTGCCCCGGGCCCCCTAAGAGCACGGGCCCCGTGGCAGCTGCTATGTCTGCTCCCCCAGTAGTTCCGCCCCTGCTTATAGAGGATGCTTTCCTCACAACAAGGTCTTTACATGAAGTTACAGCATCTTATACCGACTCCTGACTATCTCTGGCAGGAACCAGGGCTGCAGCAGGAATGATGAGAAATGTCCTACAACCTGGCGATACTGACGTAGCGGTATGTAGGGAGGGATGGCGGAGTATTGGGTTGTGTTCCTGGTCCTGGCAGCGTGACTCTGTTCATATATATCAGAGACTAAGTACCTAGGGCGACATGCCCCATTAGGGCTGCTCCATTTTTGTGGCGTATTTCGCACCAAAAAACTGTTTACTGTAATTCACAAAAACTAGGTATTTACACCAGACA
>JAODAL010063583.1:0-19167 GCA_025379985.1 Phyllomedusa bahiana
ACCAGCATGAACAATACCAGAAACAATAGACTCCACCACCCCCAATCTACACCGAAAATTGGACAAACTGTCAGCTGTGAGAAGTATTAGGTCAAGATGGATTTGCATGCAAAAAAAAAAAAAAAAATGGATCTATTCACTGACAGTAGACAGTGATCCTGAAAAACATGAGCAAGGTGTAGGTAACTCATAGCTGCGGTGCCCGGGGCCACGGAGAGGAAAGCTGCAGCTGAATAAACGGCAGGAGACGACTGCAGAGCGCTCACATGCTTTATGTATATAAAGAGCACAACCCCCATCATCCCGCCCCTTCTGCTGGCACCCAGCACCAATGAAAGGGTTAAAGAGGCGTCCACCACATTGGGGCTTTAAACAAGTAGCAATTGTAAATAAAGACTATTATCAAGTACATTGCGGTTCTGATTTTGCTTCTTTCAGAGTTAGAGCAGTTCTTTTCTGCTGCTTGTGTACACAAGGTTCCTTAGGTTACTGACCCCTCCCCCCTGTTCTACAGGGGCCCCAAGAGGGTAAAAATCACTCCTGTTGTTTCTTATCAACAAAGGAGTTTTGTTTTCTTCTTACGGCAACCTTAACCCTTTTAAAGCTCTGTGCCTTCCCCTGATGTTTAGACCCCCCCAAAACACCGATGTCCCTCAAACGGCGCAGCTGGGAATAGCAAGGAAATGTCAGACTACTGAGAACCACCCACAGCCTAAACAGGAAGTGGAAGCCTGAAACTGTAGAACCACCCACAGCCTGAGTAGGATACGGGCGCCTGAAGCTGTAGAACTGCCCAAAGCCTGAGCAGGAAGTGGGAGCCTGAAAGTGTAGAGCCACCCTCAGCCCGAACAGGAAGCAGGAGCCTGAAGGTGTAGAGCCGACCACAACCTGAACAGGAAGTGGAAGCCTGAAGCTGTAGAACCTCCCACAGCCTAAACGGGAAGGGGGGAGCCGAAGCTTGTAGAACCCCCACACCCTAACAGGAACGGGAGCCGAAGCTTTGCCACCCCCCCTGACAAAAACCCCACACTGAAAAACCCGGGCCAAGGAAAAACCCCCCAAACACAGGAAGGGGGAAATAAGGGGAAACCCTCCCAAAATAAAAACCCACTAAAGCGACGGAAAAACCCAAGCCAAGGGTTAGAACCCCCCCCGGCCAGGAAGGTAAAAAAAAGTAGCAAACCCACCGAATGGAAGTAACGGGGGGTTTTTTTTTTTCCAAAAATTGGAATCCAGGAAACCCCCCCCTTTTTTTTTTTTTTAAAGAAGTTTTTAGAAAAAGCCAGGGCCCCCCTGAAGGAAAGGTCAAAGGGCCCCACCCCGTTAATGGATACAGGAAAAAACAAACTCCCACCGGGAGTTCCCCCAAAATCCAATCCAGGCTTTCCAATCCATTTTCCCTTTAAATAAAGGGGACCATTTCCCAAAAATTAGGTGGAACCCAGCAGAAAAACTAGGGCCCCCCCCCCAAAAAAGAAAAAAAAACCCAACCCCCTTTTTAAAGGGTTTGGGGGTTTGGGGTTTCCCCAAAACCCAGACAACCCTTTAAGGTTATAAAGGGGGCCCCCCCCCAAACGAAAAGTTTAAAACCCAATTTTTTTTCCCTTTTAAAGGGAACACCAGAAAAAAAAAAAACCCAGAAGCGCCCCCCCAATAAAAAAACACTTTTTCCCGGGGAAAAAAAAGGGAATTTTTAAAAGGGGCCCAATTTTCGCCCTTTTTTTTACTTTTCGAAAGATGAGGCGGATTTCTACGCAGGGCCCCCGGGAACCGTTTGGAATAAAAAAAATTTTTCCCCCTTTTTTTTTTTAAACTTTTTACAGGTTTTTTAAAAGGCCCCAAAATGGCCACCCCCAGTAGATTATTGGGGGGGGTTAGGAATTTTAAAAGGATAGATTACCCTTTTTGGGGTTCCCGGGCAGTTGTCAAGCGGGGCCCCTTAACTCCAGTTAGTAAAAGCCGAAAAGGGGGGGTTCCCCAGGGGACCCCCCAAACACAACCCCCCAGGGGTTTTTTTTCCCTTTTCCTTTCCCATTTTTTTTAAACCCGGGGAAAGGGCCTGGGGGTCCCCAAGGCCAGGGTCCCCCTGGTTCCCAGCTCCGGCAGACAGTTAAACCTTAGAAAACACGGCTTTTCCCCCCCTAAAACCCCTTGGTTTGTACAGGGTCAGCCCCTTTTTGGGAAGTTTGATCCCACCAGGGTCCCCGAGGAAGTACCTTAAACGGGGGGAACAGGATAGGATTAGATACACCCCAAACCAGATTCCCAGGGAAAAATTAGATACACATCAGCAGACGGTTCCCCGGATGGTTAAAACAGCTCAGAGACGACAAGAAGGTTTAGATAAACCTCAGCAACAGTACACAGGGATAAAAAAACCACCAAAGGGTTCCAGGAAGGTTTAGAACGGGGCCCCCGGAAAAGGGGGTGGATAAAAGGCCCACAGACGATGCACAGAAGGATTAAACAGGAAAAAAAACACAAAAAGGGGTTTTAATAACATCAAAAAATTCACACGGGGAAAAGTCCCAACTCAAAGTATAAAAAAAGGGGATTAAAAAAAATTTGGGGAAAAAAAGGGGGGTAAACAGGGGGTTGCAGACAAAAATTTGGCCATTTTTGGGGGGCCAAACCCCGGGGGGAGTAAACCGGGGTTTTTCGGGGCCCCCCGAAAAAAAAACCCCCCGGGGGGGGTTGGGGGCCCCCCGGGTTTTTTTTCCCGTTTCGGGCCCCCCGGTTTTAACTTTTTGGGGGGGGGGGCTTTTCCCTTACCTTAACCTAGGGGGGGCCCCCCAAACCAGTGGACTCCCCCCTGCTGAAATCTCGCCCCCGCCCACCCCAAACCCAGGGGGGAGCCCTTTCCGGTGCCCCCCAGGGTGTTTTTTTTTTTTTTTTTAAAAATGGGGGGGCCCCCCAAAGGGGGCCCTTATTATTTTAAAATGAAAGCCCCCTTTGGCCCCCGCTCAAACCCCCCTTTCCTAAAAACCCCCCCCCAAACCCCCCTTATTGCCCCAAACCCCCTCCACCCGTCGAATACCCCCCTATACCTCCCCAAAACCCCCCCCCGTCTGAATTTTACCCCCCCCCCAAACCCCCCCCTTGAATAGGCCCCTATACCTCCCTAACCCCCCCCTAGGAAAGGCCAAAACCCCCCCAAAACCCGCCCCCCCAATCCCCAATAGCCTACCCTAACCCCGCCCGTCTCAAAGGCCCCATAGCCCCAAACCCCTCCCTTCCAATGGGGCCCCCCTCCCCAACCCCCTCCCTCGCAAAGGCCCCTTAACCTACCCTCCCGCCCGCTATGGCCCCTAAAAGCCTACCCTCCCCCCCGCCCCGCTACAAAATTTTGCCCCTACCCTCCCAAAAAGCCCCCCTACTTTTCCCCCTAACCTCCCCTAACCCCTCCCCCCAAAAATTTTTCCCCTTTCCCAAACCCCTCCCCCTAGTATGCCCCCAACCCCCCCTTTTAAAAATTTCCCCCTTTATACCCACCCCTCCCCCCCTTTTTTTTTTTTTTTAAAAAACCCCCCCCGGCTACAATTTTTCCCCCGCACCCTAACCCCCCCGCTACAAATTTCCCCCTAGCCTCCCCTAACCCCCTTTTACAAATTTTCCCCCCGCCTACCCTAACCCCGCCCCCTAAGAAGCCCCTTTCCCCCAACCCCCCCCTTAAGAATTTCCCCTATAGCCTATACCCTCCCAAATTTTCCCCTTAGCCCCACCCCTGCCCGCTCAAATTTCCCCTATAGCCTACCCAACCCCCGCAAATTTTTCCCCATAGCCCCCCAAACCCTCCCGCACAATTTTTCCCCTATAGCCCCAACCCTCCCTAAAAGCCCCTTAGCCTCCCCTAACCCTCCCCCCCCTAAAATTTTCCCCCCTTTTTCCCCAAACCCCCCCCCCCCCGGGCCCCCCCCTTTTTGGCCCCAAACCCCCCCGCCTCCAATTTTTCCCCCAAACCACCCAACCCCTCCCCGCTACAAATTTTTCCCCTAAAGGCCCCCAAAACCCCTTTGGCAAAATACCCCCTCCTTTAACCCTCCCCCGTTTTCCCTATAGCCCCCAAACCCCCGCCCCAAATGGCCCAACCCTCCCCTAACCCCCCCTCTCAATAGGCCCTTACCCTCCCCAAACCCCCCCCGTCTCCTAGGCCCCTATAGCCTACCCAAAACCCTCCCCGGGCCTAGGCCCATAACCCAACCCCCCTTAAATAATACCTAAACCCCCTTTAATACCCCCAAAAAAACCCCCCAAACCCCCCTACACCCCCCCCCAAACCACCCTCCCCTCCCCCCGGGGCCCCCCCCCCCAACCCCCCCCACAAACCCCCCACCACCCAAACCCCCCCCCAAAACCCCCTTCCCCAAAACCTGCCCCCCCCCCCCCCCCACAAACCCCCAAAACCCCCCCAAACCCCCCCCCCTAAAACCACAACCCCCAAACCCCCCCCCCACACAAACCCCAACCCCCAACCCCCCCCCCACAGGGCCCCTTTAACCCACCCCCACCCCCCAAACAACAAAACCACCCCCCCCCCCCACAAATCCCGAAACCCCCCCAACCCCCCCCCCCCAAAGGCCCCCCCCACCACCCCCCCCCCCCTTTCCCTTTAACCACCAACCCCCCCCCCCCCCCCCTTTTAACCACCCCCCCCCCCCAAAGGAGGCCCCAACCAACCCCCCCCCCCAAACCCCCTTCCCCAACCCCCCTTTAAAAACCCCAAACCCCCCCAACCCTCCCCCCACAAAACCCCCCAAACCCAACCCCCCCCCCCAAAGGGCCCCAAATCCCCCAACCCCCCCCCCCGCAAGGGGCCCCAACCACCCAACCCCTCCCCTCATATCCCCAACCCACCCCCCCCCCCCACGATAGGCCCAACCCACCCCCCCCCTCCCCCCCCCAAAACCCCCCCCCACCCCCCCCCCTCCCCCGAACCCCAAACCCCAACCCCCCCTTCGAATCCCCAACCACCCCCCCCCCCCGTCACCCCCTTGCCCCCAACCCCCCCCCCACGGGCCCCAACCCCCCCCCCCCCTCGAACCCCATACCCACCCAAACCCCCCCACCCCCCCCAACCCACCCAACCCCACCCCCCAATACCCCCAACCCCCACCCCCCCCCTCACCCACGACCCCAAAACCAAAACCCCCCCCCCCACAGAACCCCCCAACCCCCAACCCTTTTTCCCCCTCAAACCCCCCAAACCCCCCCCCCACCCCCTCAAAACCCCAACCACCCAACCCCCCCCCCCCCAAAAAACCCCCCCCCCACCCAACCCCCCCCTCAACCCCCAACCACCCCAAAACCCTCCCCCCCAAAACCCCCTTTTCCACCCAAAACCCCTCCGGCCAAACCCCCAACCCCCCAACCCCCCCCCAAAGGCCCCCACCTCCCCCCCCCCCACAAAACCCCCAAACCCCCTAACCCCGCCCCACAACCCCCCAACCAAACCCCCCGCCCCCACAGAAACCCAACCACCCAACCCCCCCCCCACAAATTCCCCCAAGCCCCCCAACCCCCCCCTCCCCCCCCCCCCACCACCAACCCCTCCCCCTTTTTTCCCCAAACCACCCAAAAACCCCGCCCCTTTTCCCCAAACCCCAACCCCCACCAAAACCCTTAAGCACCCCACCCCCCACCAAAAAGGGCCTTTTTAAACCCCCCCCCTCCCCCCCAAACCCCTAACTCCCCCCCCCCCCCCATTTGGCCCCCCAAAACCCCCCCCCCCCCCTTTCCCCTTAAACCCCCCCTCCCCCCCCAAAATTACCCCATCTAAAGCCCCCTTTCAAATCCCCCTTTAAAACCCAACCCCCCCCCACCCCCCCCCCAAACTCCCCCCCCCCCACTTTACCCCAAACCCCAAACCCGCCCCTCAAAAACCCAAACACCCCCCCCTCCAAAACCCCTAAAAACCAACCCCCCCCAAAAAACCCATCTACCCTAAACCCCCCAACCCCCCAAGACCCCAACCCCACCAACCCCCCCCAAAACCCAACCCCCCCCCCCCCAACCCCCCCCCTACCCCCACCCCAACCCCTTTTAAACCCCAAAAACCCCGCCCCAAAACCCCCTTTAAAACCCCAAAACCCCCCCCCCCCCCCCCCAAACACCCTGACCCCAAATTTCCCCCAAAACCCAAACCCCCCCAATGGCCCCCCCTCCAAAACCCCCCTCCACCACCCCCAAAACCCCCCCCCCCCAAATACCCAACCCTAAACTCCCCCCCCCAAAAACTTCCCCAAACCCCCCCCCTTTCCCAACCACAACCCTTCAAAATTTGGGGCCCCCCAAACCTGGGAAAAACTACCCCCTTTTTGGGGGGCCCCCCTTAGCCTATTTTTTTCCCACTTAGGGGATTTACCTTTTTGTGGTTTATTATTGCACCTAGACTACCGAAGCCTCCCTTCCACTTAGGGTCCACCTAAAGGGTAATACTCCTACCTGGGCCCCCCTCTACCAACTATGCACCTACAATTATAACCCGCCTAACACTGCCCACCACAAGGCCAAAAGGAGGGAAATACAGCTCAGACCGTGTACACTGGACAAACTATATGGGCACTGATGGAGGGGAATTACTCTGAGGCCTGTGTCACTGGTCCCCCACCCCTAATTTTGGGCACGTATGGAGGTAAAAACAGTCGCAAACCGTGTAACTGGTTCCCACTATAGGTCCTGTATGGGTAATATACATCGCAGAGCCTGGTACATGGTCTACCACTAATGGTCACTGTATGGGGTAATATCATCTGCAGACCTTTTACCTGGTTCTACCAAATATATGGGCACTGTAGGAGGGAATATACAGTCTGCGGCCCGTGTACACTTTTTGGGCACCCCTATATGGTCCTGTAGGAGTAAATTCAATCAGACGTGACACTGGGGTCTCACTTTTTGGTCACTGATGGAGGAAACTCTCAGAGCCCCTTCACTCTGCTACCACTATATGGTCACGTATGGGGAAAAATACAGTTTCAGAGCCGTGTACATGGTGCTAACTATATGGTCACTGAGGGGGAAATATACAGCTCAGAGCCTTTTTACACTGGTGTCTAAAATATAGGTCACTTAGGGGTAATATACAGTCTCAGAGCCGTGTACACGTTTTTCTACACATAGGTCACGTAGGGGTAATATTTCAGTTTCAACCCGTGACACGGTGTACACTAATGGTCCCTGAAAGGGGGGGAATATACATCTGCAGACCTGTGTACACTGGCTACACTATTGGTCACTGTAAAAGGGGGTAATTTAAAAAGTCGAAGCCGGTACACTGGGTTACATAATGGCACTGTATGGGGTAATATACAGCGCGAGCCCGTGTAAACCCGGTGTCTACCACTATATTTTGGGCACTGTATGGAGGGAATATCAGTCTGAGACCGTTACACTTTGGGCTACCCTATAGGGCACTGTAAGGTAAATTACAGCCAGAGCCTGTTTTCCCTGGGCACACATTGGTCCCCTGTATGGGGGTAATTGGGCTTTGTGTACTGATCATAATAGTAGGGGTATTATTCAGTCACTGTCTTTTGGAATTTGGGTATGTTCTGGGGGTTTAAAATAGGTCATTTTGTAAAGGTTTTTGGAAATTTTTGGTTTTTGGTATTTTGGGAAAGTTTGGTAGCATATGTTGGGTATATCTAGGGGGGTTTTTTTGCCCCTTTTTTATCTTTTTGATGTAGTAAAAGGTTGTGGTGGGAGGGGGGAGGGGGATCCAAAAGGGTTTTGCTAATGGGGCCCAGTTCTTAGTTACGCCCCTGCACACAAGATAGGATTAGATACAGCTCACAGCCTGTACAGGGAGGGGGAGCCTGAAGCTTGAGATGTGCCCGCAGCCTTCATAGTAGTGGTATGACTGGCACATGGTGGGTGGGGGCCCTGTTATAGATTTGGCATTGGCCCGGGAGCTGCACCTTACGCCTCTGCTTCCTGTTATTTCCAACCTCTAGGACTCACCAAAGTCGTGGGAGCAGAAGTTCTGGAGGAATTCCTTCTCGGTGTCGCCGGGGCTGTGGCAGGCAGGACACGGCAGCTCTGGAAACAGAGAGCGGTGGTCAGAATACTGGTGGACAGGTAGCAGCCGCCCTGAGGTGCCACCAACCCCCCCGGCCACTTACCTTCTTTGACCACCATGGTCTTGTCCTCCTGACCAGCAGGGGGCACACACAGCTCATTCCCCTCTGGGAACTGGGAGCATTAAAAAATTCAGCCAGGAAACCCAAAAGCGGCCATGACGGGGGTGCAGCCGTCCCGCACCTCCTGGCACAGGGAGCGGCAGGGGTAGATGGCTTCCCCCCACTGTTAGCACCCGGGGGGAAAAAGGGAGCACAGGACTTCTTGGGGTCGGGGTGGCACGCTTTTTTTTTAAAGGGGGACCCAGGGGCCGGCCCCGCTGCGGGCCTCCTTCTGGGTCGCCCCAGCAGGTTGGGCAGGCGCATGTCCCCCCTAGCCCACCCCTGGACAGCGTCAACTGTCGGGATGGGGTTGCAGTGCCTTACGGGGGGGTCAACTGGTGAAAAAAAAGGGAAACCCCCAACTGGGAAAAGGGTGACGACACCCAGCAAGACCCGACCCCACAGAAGGACCCTCATGGTCGAGGCGGGAAAATTTTAGATCACAGGGGAAACCTAGAAAGAGAAAAACACACACACCAAAAAAAAATTTTTAAATTTCCTTTTTCCCTCCGAGCTTTTTGGTTATGAATGAATGTTTCCAAAAACAGAAAACTGACAGAAGAGGAAAGCAGTGCAGGGTTTTGGTGCCTTAGGGGGGGAAAGGGGAAAAGCGGTGCCAACCTCAATGGTTACAATTCTTTGTATCTGGCAGGACCGATTTTGTCCACAGGGTGGGCCTTTCTAGGATAAAACCCAAATAAAAGGGGGAAAGGTTGGTGAATCAACTTCCCCTTTTGCACATTTGTAATGGGGGGGGAAAACTTTTCAAGATGGGTTTGAAAATGGCGGCCCATTTTGAAGTCGGCCATTTTGGATTTTTTTTTCCAAAGGGAAAAGGTCGGTAACACACAAACTGATTTTAAAAAAATTCACAAGAAAAAAAAATGGTGCGCTTGGTTTTAACGTAACTTTATTCTTTCATGAGTTATTTACCAGTTTATGAGCACTTATAAAATGTGTTCAAAGTGCTGCTCCTTGTATTGGATTGTCAATGCAACCCTCTTCTCCCACTCTTGACACCGATGGCAACACCGCAGAAGAAATGCTCGCACAGGCTTCCAGGATCTGTTGTTTCAGATGCTGCACATTTCGTATCTTCACAGCATAGACCATTGCCTTCAGAGGACCCCAAAGATAAGAGTCTAAGGGGGTCAGATCGGGAGACCTTGGTGGTGATTCAACAGGCCCATGACGACCACTCCATTGTCCAGGAAACTGCCCTCTTTATGCACTGAAGGTGGCAGGGCCATCTTTTCCATTGGGCACACTAGGCAGTTGCCCGGGGGCCCCATAAGTATGGAGGGCCCAAGTGGTATATGCATGTCCCAGGAATACAAGAAACATACCCTGGATCCCTTAGTTAGCTATGCTTAAAGGGGTTTTGTCACAATCTCATTCATGCCTCCCGCAAACCCCGCCTTTTAGCTCTGTGTGCTCAGAAGGGGGCGTGTGTGATTTGTTTGATCTCCCGTTTTGACCCCTTAGGCCCCGTTCACACGGCTTATTCTGCCGCGGATTGGCGCCGTACTGCGCGCAAGGATTTGCGCTGCAGTTTCGGCGCCAATCCGCGGCAGCAATTTTCGGTAATCCACTGCTCTCATAGAGAAACAGTGGAATCTGTAGCTCCTCCCCGCTCGGCCAAATCCGCCGCGGGGGGAGAAAGGACATGCACAATTATTTAAGGCGCGGAGGCCCTGTATACACTAGGCATTGTCTATGGGGGCCAGGATATGCTGTCCCGTCCGTACCCGCCCTATTAATTCAAGGGGTTGTATTTCTGCTCCGCTCAATACCGGGCTCAAAGGCCCTCGTGTGAATAGGCCGATAACACCCTTAGACTTATCTTTGGGGTCCTCTGAAGGCAATGGTCTATGCTGTGAAGATTCGAGATTTGCAGCATCTGAAACAGATGCAGGAAGCCTGTGCGAGCATCTCTTCTGCGGTGCTGCGATCCGTGTCAAGAGTGGGAGAAGAGGGTTGCATTGACAACCCAACACAATGGGCAGCACTTTGAACACATTTTATAAGTGCTCATAAACTTGTAAATAACTCCTGGAAGAATAAAGTTATGTTAAATCCAAGCGCACCATTGCTTTTCTTGTGAAATTCTCAATCAGTTTGATGTGTGACATGATCCTCTTCCCTTTGGAAAAAATAAAGTTGGATCCAAAATGGCCGACTTCAAAATGGCCGCCATGGTCGACACCCATCTTGAAAAGTTCTCCCCCTCCCATATACAATGTGCCACAAACAGGAAGCAGATATCACTAACCATTCCCATTTTATGTAGGTGTATCCTGTATTGTTCCAGAGGTTCTATCAATGTGACCCCTTGTAGCCTCAAATCTCACGTCCCCCCCCCCCAATACAGCGAAGGTCCCGCCAGCAAACTGTGGCCCCTGCTACTGCGAAATAGGGTTCTGCAGCTGCAGAGCTGAAATCTCCCAGTATGCCCTCCGTGCTCCAGTGCATTCTGGGAAGTGTCCTCCCCACCCCCCGGCTCTGGACCTTCTTCTCAATAATCGCTCTCATTGGATTACATGGGGCGGTCCGGTTTTTTCGTACGTCACACCCACCAGCTTGCTGACTATTTCCAATCTTCACACCATCAAATTCCTGAAAATCTGCTCACATTTCTGCGCCTACCCTGGGGCGCAGGGTCCTTCCGGATAGGGCCAGACGTTGCGGCGGTCGGAGATTTCCTGGAACGTCTACTTAAAGGGACAAACACCCGAAAATACCGCCAAGATAGAACAGTGTGCACGCACCGCAGGTTATAATGATGTGAACGCTTTCCATAGAGCTCAATCCTAAGCAGCAGAACTACAATCCCCATCATGTCACCCTGATCATCACACTTCATCGTTATGTACATGGCAACTCTTAAAGGGCCGGTTCACCATTTTGTAAATGACGCTTAAAGGGGTTGTCTCACTACATTGATTCATCTCACCTCGGTCCTGTTTTCTTGGGTTCATTTTGAATTCAGGGGCGTGTTTACTGGCTTCCACTAGGCTGCAGTAGAAGCTAGGTCTGTAGCTATAGCAGCCAGTGCTGGCAGCCTATCAGGAGAGATCAAACAGGTCTGTAGCTATAGCAACCAGTGCTGGCAGCCTATCAGGAGAGATTGAACAGGTCTGTAGCTATAGCAACCAGTGCTGGCAGCCTATCAGGAGAGAGTGAACAGGTCTGTAGCTATAGCGACCTGAGGAGCTGATGCAGCCCATACAAGAGGGGATATCTAGGAATAGGTAGGACACTGGTAATGAACATATATTACAAAGTGACTTGTTTCTGCAAGATCTTTAACATAAAAAGCAATCCTTGTAGTGAGACAACCCCTTTAATCACCGTACAAGGAGAAGATCTGTAGGAATTCACCGTGTGCCATCGGACACGTGATATCAGCTGCGGCCAGAGGAGACTAGACTGGGCTGGACGCAACTGTAACAAAGCCCCAGCTGTGAGACGTCAGCAGAGGTTTTAGCCTTTTGATGTTTCCAGTCACTGACTGCAAGCAGAGATCTTGAAACCAGTAGAGACTGGGCTGGATGCAACTGTAACAAGGCCCCAGCTGTGAGAAGTCAGCAGAGCTTTTAGCCTTGTGATGTTTCCAGTCACTGACTGCAAGCAGAGATCTTGAATAGGTGTAGAGAAAGGGGAAGGGGGGGCACAGAGTCTATTAGGGTAGGAATACCCAATCCAATGTGACTGCCAACACTCTCCCGAAATGACTGACACCTCGTGCGGCCATTGGCGGGGGCATCAGAGGCCGCACCACATGTCAGTATATCCGGGATGGAGTGCGTCTTCCCTAATAGACTTTAATTTCTTACACTATTCAAGATCTCTGCTTGCAGTCAGTGACTGGAAACATTACAATTCTAAAACCTCTGCTGACCTGATGACTTCTCACAGCGGGGGCTTTGTTACAGTTGCATCCAGCCCAGTCTAGTCTCCTCTGGCAGCAATTTTTCTCCCATTGGGAACCACTGAAATCTCACATCATATCCCCTCTCCTGCCTGGATAAGTTGTTACAATGTATCAGCGCAGGGAAGGGCGAGTTCACACAGTGTCATCGTATCCATCCTCCTGCAATTCTCAAATAGGTTTTGCGTTTCAATTCCTCACTAGTAACAAAGATCTCTGCTTGTTGTCAGTGAATGTGGTCATTTTCATTTACATCCAATGACCTTGTGCTTGTCACAGCTGAAGGTTTGTTACAGTTGTATCCAGTCTAGACAGTCTTCTGTGAGGCGAGGAGCCTGGACTCTAGGCCGAAACAGGATTGGGCGAGTTTACATGGCGCTACATTGTGTTATCCCTTCCTTCTGACCTCATGCTTGTCACAGCTGAGGGTTTGTTATAGTTGTATCCAGTCTAGACAATCCTCTGAGAGGTGAGCAGCCTGGACTCCAGACAGATACACATTAGTGCGAGTACACACAGCGGTAGGTCCTCTCTCTGTATTGTCTGTTCCTCCTGATCTAGTACTTATCACTGCTGAGGGTTTGTTACAGTTGTATCCAATATAAACAATCCTCTGAGAGGTGAGCAGCCTGGACCGATACAAGTTAGGGTGACTACATGCGGCGCCACGTCGTCGTCTGTTGGTGTTATCAATTCCTCCAGATCTAATGCTTGTCACAGCTGAGGATTTGTTACAGTTGTATCCAGTCTAGACAATCCTCAGGGAGGTGAGCAGCCTGGACTCTAGACCGATACAAGTTAGGGTGACTACATGCGGCGCCACGTCGTCGTCTGTTGGTGTTATCAATTCCTCCAGATCTAATGCTTGTCACAGCTGAGGGTTTGTTACAGTTGTATCCAGTCTAGACAATCCTCCGTGGGGTAAGTAGTCTGAATTCTAGACTTGTACAAGTTAGGGCGCGTCTAGGTGACGTTACAGCGTCTGTCGGTATTACTGTAGAAATAGGTACCGCAACGGATTCTGTGGAAGAGGCCCAGCAGGCCCAGAGCAAGCAACAGAACAGACCGAGTCCTATTAGGACAGAGGGTGGACTACGTCTGCTCTACTAATCTCCGCTGCAACCCTTTTTTCCTGGCACCCCCATTGGCTGGTATAACTTTCTATGAACTCGCATTAACACGTATCAGTCTAAAGTCCAGGCTGCAAAGTTCACAGGGGATTGTCTAGACTGGATACGAATGTAACAAACCCTCAGCTGTAAAAGCAGTAGTTCAGAATGAATGCGTAACACCGACAGACGGCATAGCATTGTGTGAAGTGAACTTACCCTAATGTGTATCATTCTGGAGACCAGGCTGCTTATCTCACAGAAGACTGTCTAGACTGGATACAACTGTAACAAACCCTCAGCTGTAGAGGCATTAGGTCAGGAGCAACAAATAACAGCGACATGCGACGTAGTGCTGAGTGAACTCATTCTAACATGTATCTGCCTAGAGTCCAGTCCCTTACCTCACAGAAGACTGTCTAAACTGGATATAACTGTAACAAACCCTCAGCTGTGATGAGCATTAGGTCAGGATGCCTTTTCAGATTCTGAATGGTATAGCGTCCTATGAACTCATCCTGTCCTGTATCAGTCTAGAATCCAGGCTGCACACCTCACAAAGGAATGTCTAGACCGGATACAACTGTAACAAACCCTCAGCTGTAGAGGCATTAGGTCAGCAGAAACAAATAACAGCGACATGCGGCAAGTGCTGAGTAAACTCACCCTAACATGTGTCTAGAGTCCAGGCCCCTTACCTCACAGAGGACTATCTAAACTGGATGCAATTGTAACAAACCCTCAGCTCTGACAAGCATTAGGTTGTCATCTGAACAAGAATGACCCTATTCACCGGCAACAAGCAGAGATCTTGTAAATAGTGAGGAATTGAAACTCAAAGCTTATTTGAGAACTGTAGAACTGAACAGATGTGATGACAGACGGTATAACGCTGCTCACCTCACCAAACTGTCGAGACTAGATGCAACTGTAACAAACCCGCAGCTGTAGAAGCATTAGGTGAGGAGGAATAGATAACACTGACGGACGTTGTAGCGCTGTGTGAACTCACCCTAACGTGTATCGGTCTAGAACTCAGACTGCGCACCACACAGAGGACTGGATGCAATTGTAACAAACCCCCAGCTGTAGAAGCATTAGGTCACGTGGAACAGATAACACAACGGATGATGAAGCACAGTGTAAACTGACCCTATCCTGCATCAGGCTGGAGTCTAGGCTGCTCCTCTCACAGAGGACTGGTTGCAACTGTAACAAACCCCCAGCTGTAGAAGCATTATGTCACGTGGAACCGATAACACAACGGATGATGAAGCACAGTGTAAACGGACCCTATCCTGCATCAGGCTGGAGTCCAGGCTGCTCACCTTACAGAGCATTGTCCGGCCCGGATACAACTGTAACAAACCCTCAGCAGTAGAAGCATTAGGTCTGGAGAAACAGATAACACCGATGGATGATGTAGTGCTGAGTAAACTGACCCTATCCTATATCAGGCTGGAGTCCAGGCTGCTCATCTCACAGAGGATTGGATGCAAATGTAACAAACCCTCAGCTGGAAGAAGCATTATGTCAGGAGGAACAGATAGCACCAACGGATAATGTAGCGCTTTGTAAACTGACCCTATCCTGCATCAGTCTGGAGGCCAGGCTGCTCACCTCACAGAGGATTGTCCAGACTGGATACAACTGTAACAAACCCTCAGCTGTAGAAGTATTAGGTGAGGTGGAACAGATAACACAACGAATGATGCAGCACAGTGTAAATGGACCCTATCCTTTATCAGGCTGGAGTCCAGGCTGCTCACCTCACAGAGGACTGGATACAACTGTAACAAACCCTCAGCTGTAGAAGCATTAGGTATGGAGGAACCGATAACACCGACGGATGATGCAGCACAGTGTAGACTGACCCTATCCTATATCAGGCTGGAGTCCAGGCTGCTCATATCACAGAGCATTGTCCAGACTGGATACAACTGTAACAAACCCTCCGCTGTAGAAGCATTAGGTCTGGCGAAACAGATAACACCGCCAGAATTACGGTGATGCAGCACAGTATGTAGACATGACCCTATCCTATATCAAGAGCTGGAGTCCAGGCTGTCATATCACAGATGCATTGTCCAGATGGATACAAAATACAGAAAATCCTCCGCTTAGAGATAGTGTCATGGCACATCAGAGATAACCCATCCAGCCCAGACATTATCTAGCGCTGTGTGAACTCACCCTAACGTTTATCTGTCTAGACTGGATACAACTGTAACAAACCCTCCGCTGTAAGAAGCAGGAGATCGGGAGGGGTTTTCAGATCCGATTCACTGACAACAAGCAGAGATCTTTAAAATACAGAGAAATCTAAACACAAAAGTCTATTAGAAAGCGTCAGAACTGTTCACTGCAGGAGGATGAGGAGCGGCCATGAGCAGCTCCTTACCTGCCGGTGGATGCGGTCCAGCGGGGCCGGTGGTAGCAGCGGATCCCCCTGTGCAGATCCCGGTGGTAGCAGTGGATCCCCCTGTGCAGGTCCCGGTGGTAGCAGCGGATCCCCCTGTGCAGGTCCCGGTGGTAGCAGTGGATCCCCCTGTGCAGGTCCCGGTGGTAGCAGTGGATCCCCCGGTGCAGGTCCCGGTGGTCTTTGGAGGAGGTGAGGCTGTGACTGAGCCGGGATCCGGGGGGGATGAGCGGCGGTGGGGACGTCACCGCCCCTGTGCCCCAGGTGAGGACAGGCCGGGGCAGCACACAGATGTGTTGTGTCTCGCCCCCTCCAGCTGCGCTGCAGTTTACATAGGGGGAGCTGGTGATGGCTGCGCCGGCGCTGCTGCTCTGGAGCGCTTTTCGCCCGCAGGCGACGCACATAATAAACCCTGGGATTAGTGTCGTAAAATTCTCGGGCGTGGCGAGGGGAGAGCAGCGAGGGCTCCGATTTTATACGAATTCTTCACCTCTGGCAAAATTTCGGGACAAGACCCTGCACGTTCCAGGAATGACGTACAGACGGCGCGTCGCCTGGGAGACCAGGAGGGAATGTGCCCATCAGGCCTCCGGGAAAGCTGGGTGACAGCAGAGAGCGCTGGTCGACCGGTGGGAACCCATAATAACAAAGTGGCCGTACCCCCCCCCCCCCCCCCCCAGTCCTCGAGCCAAGGCCGCTCACCTCGGATTGTCTAGACTGGATACAACTGTAACAAACCCTCAGCGGTGACGAGCATTAAAGGGGTCGTCTCACTACAGGGATCGCTGCTTTTTGTGTTAAAGATCTTGCAAAAAAAAAAGTCACTTTACAATATGTGTCCATTACCAGTGTCCTACCTATTCCTGGATATCCCCTCTTGTATGGCCTGCATCAGCTCCTCAGGTCGCTATAGCTACAGACCTGTGTGATCTCTCCTGATAGCCTGACAGCACTGGTCAGACCTATTCGCTCTCTCTTGATGGGCTGCCAGTGCTGGTTGCTATAGCTACAGACCTATCCAATCTCTCCTTATAGGCTGCCAGCGCTGGTTGCTATAGCTACAGACCTATTCAATTTCTCTTGATAGGCTGCCAGTGCTGGTCGCTATAGCTACAGACCTGTGTGATCTCTCCTGATAGCCTGACAGCACTGGTTGTTATAGCTACAGACCTGTTTGGTCTCTCCCGATAGGCTGCCAGCACTGGTTGCTAGAGCTACAGACCTGGCTTCTACTGCAGCCTGGTGGAAACCAGTAAACACGCCCCTGAATTCAAAATGAAACCAAGAAAACAGGACGAATCAATGTAGTGAGACAACCCCTTTAAGCCAGGTGGTGTTTTCAGATCCTGGATGTGAGCTAGAATGAGCCCATTCACTGACAACAAGCAGAGATCCTGAAAATAGTGAGGAACTGGAACAGACTGCTTATTCCAAAAACAGCAGAACTCCTCACCATGATGGACGGCGTAACGCCCTATAGATGCCACCGACGCCGTGTGAACGCGCCCTGTCCTGCACCGGTCTGGAGTCCAGGCCGCTCACCTGGCAGAGGATTGTCCAGGCTGGATACAACTGTAACAAACCTTCAGCTGTAAGAAGCATTGGGTCAGGAGGGGTTTCTAGTCACTGACAACAAGAAATCCTTAAAACAGTGGAGCATTGAAACACTAAGGGCCGCATTTATCAAAACTGTCGAATAGGATTGTCTCTGTTGCCCATAGTAACCAGCCAGAGCCCATAGCAGCCAACCAGAGCCCATAGCAACCCAAACCCAAACCCATAGCAACAGACTCTACAACCAGCCAAGCCCAAGAATAGACCCATATAATCAGCCCCTAGTAAACCAGAAACCCATAGCAACCAGCCAGAGCCCATAATAACCAGAGCCCATCATAGCCAGTGAGAGGCCATAGCAACCAGAGCCCATAGTAACCAGCCAGAGCCCATAGCAACCAGCCAACCCATAAACCAGCCCCATAGTAACCACCAAGCCATAGTAACCCGCCCAGACCCTTCATAGCCACCCAAACCATAAAAACCAGAGTCATAGGCACCCAAAAGGGCCTCTAGCCAGCCAAAACCCCTATACCACAAGGCCCCCTATAACCAGCCAGGGCCCCCAATCAAGCCCTAGCAACAAAGCCCCTGTAAAAGCCAGAGCCCCCGACCCAGAGCCCCCTAAAAACCCCCCCAGAGCCCCCAAAAACAGAGCCATCGTAGCCCGCCAGAGCCCTAGTAACCAACCCAAGCCCCAACCCATAGTAAAAGAGCCAAACCAAAACCCAGAGTAACCAGCCAACCCCTAGCCCCAACCCAGACCGCCGGGAAAAGCCAACCAAGAGCCCCTAGTAACCAAGCCCATAGAGCCAACCAGAGCTCATAGCAACCGCCCGACCCCTACAACCAAAACCCATAAATCAGTCCAACAACCCCGAGCCATAGGCACCCAAAACCCATAGAACCCGCCGACAATAGCAACCAGTCCGCTTTCATTTTTCCCGAGCATTTAACCCCAAACCCAATTTGGGAACAGGTCCCTCTATGTCGAATGCGGCCCTCGTTCCTTTCCCATCTGACCCCACAACGGATTTTGCGGTCTGACTGTCCAGGAGACCAGAACCCAATGACAGCTTCCAATTGCCATGTTATGCTTATTCATCCTCCATAGGGGGGAAGTCCCAAAGAAAAAGGGGCCTTTTTAACCCTTTCCAACATCCAACTCTCCCCTAATGGGGGGCACCTCGCCCCCCCCGAAGATCGGCGGTTTCCCCGCCGAGAGGAGCGGGGTTTCTTTAAATGACTGCCGCCCGGGGTACGTCGGGGCCCCTTCCCACAGGCGGGTTTTGGGGGGGCGCAGCGCCGCACGAGCTCAGCAGTTGCACACACTTTCGGCACTGCTCACACGGGGATCAGGAGGGGTTTTCCCCCCTCCCCCTGATGTACAGCCCCGGTGAAGCTGTACATACATTCATGTCGCAGGGGGCGTGACGCCCGGGTGCACCACTCCCCCGCGACGCTGGACCCTCGTGGACCTTCCCCCGGCCCAGGAAGGTCTGGGCTGCTGCGCTGCGGAACCGTGAGGGGAGTAGTTTTATTTTTTTTTTTTATTAGCTATAGGGCCACCTGATTAAGGGGGGACTACCGCTTTAAAAAGGGGGGTTTACCTGGCTGTAAGGGGGATCTATTGGAAAAGGGGGAACATGGCTTAAGGGGGATCTAATTGTGTAAGGGGGACTCCTTTGGGTCAAGGGGGCCCACCGGTACAAAGGGGGACTACCCGGCTACAAGGGGGCACTTCCCGGGACAAGGAGGCATCTTTTTTCCGGTGTAAAGGGCACTACCCTGGGCATAAGGGCATCTACCTCACAAGGGGGCATCGACCTGTCTATAAAAGGGGACTACCTGATAAAAGGGGCTATACCGGCTATAAGGGGGACAAAACCCGGATAAATGGGGTACTACCCGGGAGAGGGGGGAACAAACCCGCTTTCTTCGACCATTATGCATTAGGCGGAAAAGGTGTGTTTTTTC
>JAODAL010063584.1:0-19167 GCA_025379985.1 Phyllomedusa bahiana
CGGGATATGGGGGCCACAGGGGGGGATTGGGGGCCACAGGCGGGCTAGGGGGGCCCAAACAGGCAGGCATTATGGGGGCACAGGTGCAGTAAATGGGGGCACTGATACGGGAAAACCCGCGTTTAAAAAAAATAACAACATTAAAAACCTCACCTTAACCCCCCCCGGCGAGGGGCGCTCCCCTCACTCCTCAGGCGCACGGCCTATGACACGCTGTGCGCCCGGGGTGAAGGGCAGCGTCGCAAAGACATCACATCATCGCGACTCTCCCGGGCTGAGGCGCACCGGGCCGCGGGGGGGTCCTCACGCTGTGGGGACCCGGCGGCCCCGGTGTCGGCCCCTTCGGGTCCGACACGTCTGGGGGGCGGGGACGCTCGCTCCCCTGCCCGCAAAAGCCCTCACTGAGTGTGCGCCAGCGGACGCACATGCAGCTGGGGGGCCCAGTCGGTGCTCCAAGCCCACGGCAGCGGCCTGGAGCCCGGGAGACGGGGGCACAGGGTTTTTTTTTTTGGGGCCCCCGGCCCCGAAAAAAACACCTTAGCGCCGCCCCTGGTCTTTATCCTGACACCCAATGCCCAGCGTCATTATCCTTTCCCCCCAAAGTGTCATGTCATTACCGTCCCCCCCCAAGTGTCACGAAATTCCTCCTGCCCCCCCCAAGTGTCACGTCTTTTCCCGGGGGGCCCCCCCCAAAATGTCAGCATCATTCCTCCCCCCCCCCCCCCAAAGTGTAAAGGGCCCATTACCCACCCCCCTCCCAAGTGCCCAGTTTAAATTATTCGTCCTCCCAAGTGTCAGCTTTCTTTTTCCTTCCTCCCAAGTGTAAACGTCATTTCCTGTCCTCCCCAAGGGGTCAGCGCATTACCCCTGCCCCCTTTCCCAAGTGCAGTGCCCATTATCCTGCCCCCAAAAATGTCAGCGCATTATCCTGCCCCCCCAAGTGTCGCGCATTACCCCTGCCCCCTCCAAGTGTCAGCGTCATATCCTGCCCTCCCAAGTGTCAGTGTCTTTACCCTGCCCCCCCAAGTGTCATGTCTTTATCCTCCCCCCAAAAAGGGTGTCAGCGTCTTTTACCCGGCCCCCCAAGTGTCAGGTCATTTTTCCCGTCCCCCCAAAGTGCAGCGTCTTTAATCCTTCCTCCCAAGGTCGCTTCATTACCCTCCCCCAAGTGTCATGTCTTTAAATCCTTTCCCCCCCAAGTGCAGCGTCATTATCCCCCCCCCCCAATTTGTCAGGGGTCATTATCCTCCCCCCCAAGGGTGTCAGCTTTCCTTTAAACCCGGGGCCCCAAGTGTCGGGTCATTAACCTTTTGTCCCCAAGTGTCAGCTTTCATTATCCTGCCCCAAGTGTCAGTGTCTTTATCCTCCCCCCAAGGTCAGCGTCATTTTTCCTGCCCCAAGTTTAAAGCGTCATTATCCTCCCCCCCAAGTGCCCACCCACTTTATCCCCCCCTTCCAAGTGTCAGCGCATTATCCTGCCCCCCAAGGGGTCACGTCTTTTATTCTTCCCCCCAAGGGGGTCGGGGGGGCTTTCAATTTTTCCTCCCCCAAGTGTCAGCGTCATTATTTTTCCCCCCAAGTCACGTCATTATCCCCCCCCAAAGTGTCAGCGTCATTTTTCCCCCCCCCAAGTGCAGGTCTTATTTTTCCCCCCAATGTCAGCGCTTTAAACCCAAAACCCCCAAGTGTCAGCGTCATTATTTTTCCCCCCAAGTGTCAGTCATTATCCTGCCCCCCCAAGTGTCAGCGTAAATACCCTTTCCCCCAATATCGTGTCATTATCCTCCCCCCCAAGGGCAGCGTCATTATTCTTCCCCCCAAAGTGTCAGCGCCCATTATTCTTCCCCCCAAGTGTCAGCGCCATTATCCCCCCCCAAGGGGCCCCATTACCTCCCCCCCCAAGTGTCAGCGTCATTACCTCCCCCCAATGTAAAGCGTCATTATCCTCCCCCCAAGGGGTCAGCGTCATTATCCCTCCCCCCAAGTATCATGCCCATTATCCTCCCCTCCCAAGGGTCAAGGTATTAAAAAATAAAAGGTAAAGCGTCATTTTTCTTCCCCCCAAGTCCCAGCGCATTAAACCTCCCCCCCAAGTGTCAGCGTCATTTCCCGGCCCCCCAAGTGTCAGCGTCATTATCCGCCCCCAAAATGTCAGCGTCTTTTTGGGGGCCCCCCCAAAAGGTCAGCGTATTATTCTGCCCCCCAAGGTCAGCGCCCAAATCCTCCCCCCAATGGGGGGAAAAGCGCCCACTATCCCCCCCCCAAGTGTCACTCACTATCCCCCCCCCCAAGTGTCACGTCTTTACCTCCCCCCAAGTTCAGTTTTTTTTTATTCTCCCCCAAAAAGGGGGCGGGCGTCATATTCTGCCCCCCAAAATGTCAGCGTCATTATCCTGCCCCCAAGTGTCAGCGTCATTATCCTGCCCCCCAATGTAGCGTCTTTAATCCTCCCCCCCAAGTTTCAGTGTCATTACCCTCCCCCCCAAAAGTGCAGGGGCATTATCCTTCCCCCCAAGGTCATTTGTCATTATCCTGCCCCCCAATGTCTCGTCATTATCCTTTCCCCCAAGTGTCAGCGTCATTATCCTGCCCTCCCAATTTTGTTGCCGTCATTATCCGCCCTCCCAAGTGCAGCGTCACTATCCGGGCCCCCCAAAGTGTCACGTCACTACCCCTCCCCTTTCCCAAAAGTTTTCCACGCCAATTTTTCCTCCCCCCAATGTCATTTCCCTTTAAACCCCCCCCAAAGGGTGTCAGTGTCATTACCCTCCCCCCAAGGGGTCAGTGTCATTACCCCTGCCCCAAAGGTAAGTGCATTATCCTCCCCCCAAGTGTCTTTTGTCTTATCCTCCCCCCAAGTGTCGGGGGGGTCTTTACCCTTTGCCCCCAATTGCAGTGTCATTATCCCCCCCAATTGTAGTGTCTTTTTCCCCCCCCCCAGGGGTTTCCAGTGTCATTAACCTGTCCTCCCAATTGTCAGCGCATTATCCTGCCCCCCAAGTGCACCCGTCTTTAAATCCTCCCCCCCAAGGTCATGTCTTTATCCTCCCCCCAAGTTTAGCGCCCATTACCCTGCCCCCAAATTGTCAGCGCCCAATTATCCTGCCCCCCAAGTGTCGCGTCTTTTACCTCCCCCCAAGTGTAAGCCTCAAAATCCTGTCCCCAAGGGGTCAGCGTCACAAATCCTGCCCCCCCAAGTGTCAGCGTCAAAATCCTGCCCCCCAAGTGTCAGCGTCACTACCCCTGCCCCCCAAATTGGGCCCGGTCATTACCCTTTCCCCCCAAGTGCGGCCTTTCCCCCCCAAGTGTCAGCGTCTTTAACCCCCCCCAAGTGTCGGCGTCTTTTATCCTTCCCCCAAAATTCGGCGCCCTTTACCCCTTTCCCCCAAGTGTCGGCATCTTTTACCCTTTCCCCCCAAAGGTGTGGGCGTCATTACCCCTCCCCCCCCAATTTCCCAGCCTTCATTCTCCGCCCCCCCAAGGTCCACATCATTACCTGCCTCCCCCCCCAATTTGAAAAGCATCTTTATCCTGCCCCCCCCCCCCAAGTGCCCAAGGGGCAGTTTTGGGTTTATTTTGCTTAAAATTTGGTTGCACAATTTTTTGCTGGTGCTTCATAAAGTTAGTTTTGGGATGCCCCCTATTGGGAGGCCACGGGGGCACAACCCTCATTTTGGGGTCAATTTACTCGGAAAAAGGGAAATTTCGATAAATTCTTTATCCAAAACCCCAAAAAAAAAGAGTCCACTGTGATAAAGGCAGAGCAGGGACACAGGGGCCCCGTCTATGGGGGTTTAAAAACACAAGTCCCTGGGTCCAGCTGTTTGGGTTCTAGGTTTTTAGTAGCCCCGTATCCGAATTCTATGGTTTAAAGGGAAAAAAAGTGGGGATCCCCACATAGGGGGCACGTGCTGCTACCTGGGGATTTATAGGGGCCCAGGGTACCTAACCTCCCTTTCCAAAACCCTCCCAAGTTTTGATCTAAGCCAGGGGTGTAAACTGCGGCCCCCCACTGTGGGAAAATACAAAAATCCCATCCCTTCCACTGTTAAGATTACACAAATTTCAGGAAAGGGAGTTGGGAGTTTCCCAAAAGCTGGAAGGCCGCAGTTTTTTCACCTCTAAAATAAGAGATCAGTGGGGGTGGGTGGGCAGGGGACGCTTCTAACCTCCATTACCCCTTTTTGGGGAAAATTAACTACTTTCCTTTTTCGACGGGGGGGAGTTTTTGGGGAAAAGTTTTGGGCGCCTCAAAGGGGGGGGGGTGGGGGGGGGGGGGAAAGGGGGGGGGGAAAAAAGGAATAAAACCCCTAAGGTTTTAAAACCCGGGTGACCGGGGCCCCGCCGCTCCCGGGGCACATCCCGAAAAGAAAGCACTTTATCAATGAAGAGCGTTGGCCGACCCTACACAGAAACTCAATAATGTATAAGGGAGACCGGGGAGGGCGCAGCACAACACAGGGACAATACAAATGTGCAGAGTCTGGACGGACAACGAGGGCGGACTGGCAGGAGCGTACAAATTACTGCAGACTGTGTACGAAAATCTCAGCACATCTACATGTAGGGGGCAGAGAAAGGGCCCTAGGTATAAAACTAAGCGTAAGAGAGGTGCTATAAATCGCAAATCACTGCATGCACCTCACTAATACATGGAATAATGCACAAAATGCGATGGACCGGGCGCTCGCTTTGAATCAGACCTCGTGGAGGGGACCGTTGAATAAAAACTTATGTTATTCCATATAAAATGCAAAAGGTATTAAACCCCAGCATAAAACTGCCAACACCACAACGCGTTTCGTTCCCAACCGGCACTTTCTCAAATGATACAGTGTCACATAACAAAGACTACAGAAGAAAACACTTATTTAAACACTTTTATTCTTCCTCACTAATACATGTAAGAGCAATACAGAACATATAGTACCACACTGTACTGTAGAGAGGCGCTATAGATCGCAAATCACTGCATGCACCTCACTAATACATGTAACAGCAGTACAGGACATGTAGTACCACACTGTACTGTAGAGAGGCGCTATAGACCACCAATCACTGTATGCACTGCAGTTATACATGTAAGAGGAGTACAGGACAAGTAGTAACCGCACTGTACTGTAGAGAGGCGCTATAAAATCGCCAGTCACCCATGTACCTCACTAATACATGTAAGACAGTACAGGACATGTAGTACCGCACTGTACTGTAGAGAGGCGCTATAGACCAACAATCACTGCATGCACCTCACTAATACATGTAAGAGCAGGTACAGGACATGTAGTACCACACTGTACTGTAGAGAGGGCGCTATAAACCACCATAACTGCATGCACCTCCACTAATACATGTAATGAGCAGTACAAGGACATGTAGTACCGCACTGACGTAGAGAGGCGCTAAAGACCACCAATCACTGCATGCAACCTCACTAATACATGTAAGAGCAGTACAGGACTTGGTAGTACCGCACTTGTACGTAGATAGGCGCTATAGACCACAATCACTGCATGTACCGCACTACATACATGTAATAGCAGTACCAGGACATGTAGGTAACAGCACTGTACTGCAGAGAGCGCTTTAGACCGCCAATCACTGCATCACCTCAACAATACATGTAAGAGCAGTACAGTACATGTAGTACCGCACTGGTACTGCAAGAGGCGGCTATAGACCACGCAATCACTGCATGCACCTCACTAATACATGTAAGAGCCTACAGACAGTTAGTACCGCACTGTACTGTAAGAAGTGCGCTATAGACCACAATCACTGCAATGTACCTCACTAATATACAAGTAAGAGGCAGTACAGGACTTGTAGTACCGAGCACTGTACTGTATAGAGGCGCTATAGACCACCAATCACTGTATGCCACGAGCATTATACATGTAAAGCAGTACAGGACATTGCAGTACCGCACTGTACTTTAAGAGAGGCCGCTATAGACCACCAATCACTGTATGCACCTCACTAATACATGTAAGAGCAGTACAGGACATGTAGCACCGCACTGTACTGTAGAGGATTCATTAGAATAGCATGTCATAGCCGTATAGTTCTACAGATCTTATGTTCATAGATATAGCGTGTAACTCCCATCATTGTCGCTCTCTGGTGGTGATTGTCTGTGGGCTGCCGCAGGGCAGTCTGGTCGCTGTCGGAGATGCTTGGTGGGGCTGTGTCACCGCCATCGTTCTGCTGTTCCTCTCCCCAGTCTGCTCTCCTTTCAGTCTCTGCAGAATAATCTCCTCATGTCTTGGCACAATTGCGGACTCCGTGTATCAGTCACGTTCCGCTTATCCTAGGACACAGGTGTCAAACTGCGGCCCTCAAGCTGTTGGGAAACTACAACTCCCATCATGCATTTGTATAACCGAAAACAGTGGGCCTGATGGGAGTTGTAGTTTCCCAATAGCTGGAGGGCCGCAGTTTGACACCCCTTTCCTAGGACATCTGCTTCCTTGCACCTTGCTCTAAGGCGGCTTTCTAATTGTGTGTTGAGGAGGTGGCGGCACTTTGCTATCAGACAGGTGTGTTGAGGAGGTGGCGCCCGACATCATTTCACTACTTTTTTTAATCTACTTTACAAGGTTGAGGATCTTGGAAATACCGCACTGATCCTGCTTCATGTTCGGCCCAGTTCACATCTGCATCGAAAGATTCCCTTTAAACCGTATATTCTGTCTAAAATTGTGAAAAAATAGCACGTATAACACAGGCTTCTTGGAAGAGAGCTGAACTCTGCAGCGCCACCTAGACCTCAATTCACAGGTGACTCAATGGGCATGAAAACTGTTTAGGTCTAAAAATCACTTTTTTGCCCATAGGTTACTATGGGCAAAAAAAGTGAGTTTTAGACCTAAACAGTTTTCATACAGGTGGCCCAATGAGCCTTGCAAAGTGAAAAGAATTTGTGCCAAGCCAGGTTAGCTTATCTGCATACAGCGCTTGGCACGAATCCTTTGCACTTTGTAAGGGTAGTGTCACGGATGCCCCTGCGACCCCCGTCCCGGGTCGCAGGCGCATCCGTGCCCCTCACCAGCACCCGAGCGGCGCCGCGTCACCGCATGTCGGGCGCAGAGTGTGCTCATTCCCTCCCCAGCTACTTCGGAGCGTACTTACCTCGCTCCTGTGCCGTCCGCGTCCCCCTCTGGCCCCGGCCGTCGGCCCCCCCCCCCCCCCCCCCCCCCCCCCGCGTGTTGCCTGTGTCACTAAGGCGCGCGCCTGCAGCGTATGACATCGTTCTTTCTCGGATTTAAAGGGCCAGCGTCCCGTTAAAAAAATTGCTAATTGCCTGGCGCTTCTCCTACTTAAGGTACGTCCACTATCACCCTTGCTGGATCTATGTTGCCCGTCGTGCCTTAGATAAAGAGGATCCCCAAAGTGTATCTCAGCCTTTCGTGTACCAGACCTCTTGCTACGTTCTCGACTTTAACCTCCGAACCTCTGGCTCTGCCGCCTGCTCCAGCTTCCTTTCCTGCCTGTCCACGACCACGAACCTTCCGCCTGTCCTGACCTGCTGCCTGCCCACGACTAACGATTCCCGGGCTAGGAACGATACTGCCCACGCTTCACCTCGGCTGCCATCACAATGCAGTCACCGTCAGGGGGACGACCTGGTAGCCACACACAGCCGCAGCAAAGTCCATCCCGCTTTGCGGCGGGGCTCTGGTGAAAACCGGGGCTACTTAGATTCTGGTCCCTGGGCGTGGCTTAAACTACCATCGCTTGCGGTGGTCCGCGGATGATCCACACCTCACCCTATACATTAGATCCAGCCATGGATCCCGCCAAGGTGGCCCCTGCCAAGCAACACGGATCTCACGACGATTGTTTGCCCAGCAATCGCAACAAATCGCACAACAATGTCAGCAGTTGGGCCATCTCACCGCCATGATGCGTTCAGCTTTCTTGCATCCCCAGCGCAGTCCTTCCGCACCCATCTGTGGCTCCCGTCTACATCTAACTGCCCCTTTGGCCACCGTGGGAACGCCAAACTTCGGCTCCCTCTCCTCCAGCTTTGCCGGTGATCCCCAAGCTCTGCCGGGGTTTTCGTTACTCAGTGCTCAATGCACGTGGAGCTCTGATGGCGGATCAATTTCCCACGGAGAGGTCAAGGTGGCCTTGTTGTGATCTACTTTCCCGGGGAAGCCTCGCTTGGGCAACCCCCCTCAGGGAGCAGAGGCGACCCAGTTACTGCGGACCTACAGACCTTCCTACCAGGAATTCCGCACTCGTCTTTCGAGGGAGAGCCGGCACGCCGCCTCCTCCGCCGAGACCCGGCCCTCTTGAGCCTCCGTCATGGCGAGTCTTCCTTGTGGTGATTATGCGGTTCAATTCCGTACCCTGCTTCTGAGCTCGTCATGGACAATGCCGCCCTCTGCGCCTACCTTCAAGAAGGGGCTGTCCAGCAGGGTAAAAGACGCTTTGGCAGCAAGAGAACCACCCTTCCCTCCTTAAACGAATTATTACATCTATCTACTCGTATTATGTTAAGGATTCGCCGGTTAGAGGCAGGAAGGGAGCTTCCGGCCAAGAAAGAGACTCTGCTCGTCCGTCAGTCGGCGATCCACCCTGGCCCAGTTGTTTCCAGCATTCTCCTATTCCACCTCCTCAAACCTCAGAGGTGGAAACCGCTGCAAGTGGATCTGGCTCACTAACGGAGCAAGAACTGAACCGCCGTCGGGAGAGAAGCTATCCTCTACTGCGCCACCCGGACCACATCGCAGAAACTGTCCCCTTCGCCCTCAGCGTCCGGGAAACTCTCTCACCTAGGTTGCCAGTGGGAGAGGCGGCCTCTAGGTGCAGTTTCCTCCTCTCCACGTCTGATTGATGCCAGTAGAGGTGACTACTCTGATGCTGTCCCTTCGTTCCGGAGTTCCTGCCTCCTGGACTCGGGATCTGCGGAACTTCATCTTAGCCTCGTTGGTAACACTGTACCGCATACCTGGTAGTCCGGCTGGAGAAACCGCTGCCTATCTACTTCGGTCAGTGGGGAGCCCTCACTGATCCCAACCGTTACATAACCCTGCCGGTGACTCTCCGTGTGGGGGATCTGCATAAAGAGAAGATTAGGTTCCACCAACGTTCGGTCCCGGGCTTCCTCGGCGATCCTCCTTGTGGGCTTCCCTTGACTGCAAGGCCACGCCCCTACGATCGATTGGAAGGACGGGCGAAGTCCTGCTTGGGACCCGGAAATGCAGAAACCACCGCGCTTGGAGGTACCACGCCCTGTGGCTACCACTTCTCCTCTCCCGAACCGCTTGTTCTAAAAAACCGTTGCCCTGGCCTGCCGGCGAGTACCATGGACTTTGGGGATTATTCTCCAAGACGGAGGCCCGATTGCGCTGCCACCAATCAACGGCCTTACGTCTGCCCTAAATTGACCTCTCCCAGAAACCAGTCCTGCCCTCGGGGAGGGTCTACCCCACTGTCCGTGCCGGAGACTCAGGGGCCATGTCCGGGCCTACATTTCTGGATGAATCTGCAGAATGGATTCATCCATAAGTCCTCCTCCCATTCCGGAGCCGGGTTTTTCTTCGTGCACGAAGAAGGATGGTTCTCTCCTCCGTCCGTGTAATAGACTATAGGGTCTAAACAAGATCACCGTGAAAAACCCCGCTAACCCTCTTCCACTGATCTCGGAGCTGTTTGAACCGTCTCAAGGGGCTAAGAGTGTTTCCAAGTTGGATCAAAAGTGGGGCCTGACAACCTCAACAGAATTCGAGAAGGGACGAATGAAAACGGCATTCAACACACTGAGAAGGACATTTCTAATATCGTCGTGATGCTTTTGGCTATGCAACGCCCGGGCCGATTTTATCCCAAGGAGTTTTTCAATGACGTGTTCCGGGACCTGCTGTAACACCTGCTGTCATTGTATACCTGACGATATTTTTGATTTTTTCCCCTGACATACAGGCCCCCCCCCCCCCCCCTCCCCCCCCCCCACCCCCCCCCCCACCGGAGACAAGTAAACGCCAAGTCCTGCGACGCCTGCGGGAACAACCGACTGTATGCCCAAAAACTGGAGAAGTGTCGGTTTCCACCAGTCCCAGCCTTCCTTTTCTGGGGTACATTTGTCTCTGATTCGTAGTCTTCATATGGATCCTCCTGCGAAACTCTCAGCTGATCCAACAGTGGCCGCCCCCTGTCGTCCTCCCGGGCGATTCAACATTTCTAGGATCGCCAACTACTACCAGGCAGTTATTATTCCCCACTTTTCTACGGTGGCTCCATTTGTGGCTCACACCCGGAAGAACGCTAATCCCTCAGATGCTGGTCCCCATCGTGCCAAGGAAGCGTTCTCCCAATTAAAGTCTGCCTTCTTCCTCTGCACCCATTTTGTCCGTCCCGGATCCTGAGAGAGCCCTTCAGCTGGAGGTAGATGCCTCTTCCGTGGGAGCGGGGCGGTCCTACCCAGAAGGGGCCCTAAAGGCAAACCGTCACAGCGGTTTCTTTCTAAAACCTCGTCTCTTCGGCAGAAAGAAACTACTCTATTGGAGATCGTAGCGGTTGGCCATAAAATTGTGCCTGGAGGAGTGGCGACATCCTCTTGGAGGGAGCTCGACATCCTATGACGTCTTTACAGACCATAAAATCTTCAATACCTACAACTGGCTCAGCGCCTAAATCCTCGCCAGGCCCGGGTGGTCTCTTTTTTCTCTCGTTATGATTTAAGATCCACTTTCGAACCGGCCGAGAAAAAATATCAAGGCGGATGCCCTCCTCCCGTTTCTTTCTGACGTTACCAGGAACCTGTACCTCAGCATATCATCGCTCCCGAACGACTGTTCCCTCTCGATGCTCGGTGGATCTCCGCAGCGTCCTCCAGGCAGAACCATGTGCGCCCCGCCCTCATAGAGGAGAAATTCTGGGTTGGGGGCATAGCTCTCGTTCTGCCGGCCATTCCGGGATTCAAATCATATGCTCTCAACTCACGTCACTACTGGTGGCCAACCCTGCGTCCAAGACGTCCCACAGGACTTTTGTTCTTTCCCTGCACCAAATGTCCCAAAAACAAGGTTCCCTCGCATAGGCCCCCCTGGTCGTTTATCCTCTGCCAGTTCCAGATCCTCCATGGTCACACATAGGGCATGGACTTTATCACGGACCCTCCCTCCTTCGTCGGGAAACTCGGTCCATCTGGTTGTCACTGACCGTATTTTTCTAAAAAATGTCCCCACTTGGTGCCCGCTTCCTGTCTTCCTTCTGCTCACCAATTGGCAGGATAATCTACCATCACATCTTTCGTCTACTGGCTTACCTACCCACATCGTCTCCGACCGAGCGTCCAGTTTGTCTCCAAATTCTGGCATGCTCTGGTGTTCCCGTTGCAAATCAAGCGGATTTTTCCTTCCGCATATCATCCCCAGACGAATGGACAGTGGAGAGGGTAAACCAAATCTTGGGAGAGTATCTACGACACTTCGGTCTGACGACAGGACCAACTGGTTCCGAGTTGCTACCTTGGCATAGTTCCTCTTATAACATCCCGGACCTTACCGAACTCTACTGGCCGTTTCTCCTTGTCCTGGTGGTCTATGGCCCGTCCACCCACGCCCTCCCCCCTTCCCCCTGTCTTCCCTCCTCCGAGGTCCCCCCGCCGTGGACAATCAGGTTCAGTAATATCAAGAACCATTGGCGAGAGACCCCCGACAAGCCCTACTCCAGCTTCTCTGCCCGTATGTAAGTACCCAGGCTGACAAGAAGAGGGAAACTTCCCCTACGTCCCTCCCAGGGGATAGGGTGTGGCTCTCGTCTATGTACATACGCCTCAATATTCCAGTTATAAAATGGGGTCCCTGCGTTATCTGGGACCCTTCAGAATTCTGTCTGCACAATACTGATACCCGGTGTCCTATAAACACGTGTCTGCCTCCATCTCTCTGGGTCCCTAACGCCTTTCATGATTCCCTCCTGAAGCCTCTGTGTTCCTGAACCGGTTTTCTCCAAGGGGCGCTGCTCAATCTCCGATTCTAGAATCTCCCGGATGTCTTTGAAGTGAAGGACCATCCTGGACATGAGATCGTCAAGTGGTAAGCGATTATTTCTTGTCGTCGGAGGGTTCGCCCCGAATAGAGGATCCTGTGAACCAGAGTCCAATGATCCTGAATCCATAACTTATCCGTAAGTTCCTTCCCCAGCCTAAAAAGAGGGGGAACCAATAGGAGGGGGTGGGTACTGTCACGGCCACTCCTGCTCCCCCGGCCCGCGGGCCCGCGGCGCATAACCCACCTTGAACCCCCTTTCCGGGTGCCCACCGGGTGTCGGGTGCCGCCGCTGCCGCGGGACGAGCCGGGCTGCAACTGGCCAGGGACTCACCTAGACCTCGCTCCACGCTCTCCTGTGCGTCCGCGTCCTCTGCCGGCCGGTGGCGCGCGTGCCTGTGTCCTAAAGGAGCGCGCTCGGCTGCGCTCGTTCCTCGGGGGATTTAAAAGGGCCAACGTCCCGTTAATTGGCTAATTGCCCTGTGCGCTTATCTCCTACTTAAGGTGCGCCCACTAACACTCCTCTGCTGATCTATTTGCTCGTGCCTTAGCTAAGCGTTCCCAAAGTGTATTTCCTCGCCTTTCGTGTACAGACCTCTTGCTATTTTCTCGACTCCGAACCTCTGCCGCCTGCCCCGACCTACCTGCCTGTCCACGGACCCACGAACCTTTGCCGCCTTCCTGACCTGCTGCCTGCCCACGACTAAACGATTCTCCGGGGCTACATGTCTGCACCACGCTGCAACCTCGGCTGCCATCACAAGCAAAAGTCACGTCAGGGGGGACGACCTGGTAGCCTCTCGCCGCAGCAAGTTCCATCCTCCGCTTCTGCGGCGGGCTCTGGTGAGAAACCGGGGCTACTTAGATTCCGTTCCCTGTCGAGGCTTAACTACCGATCGCTTGCGGTGGTCCTGGCGGATCCACTACCCGCACCTTACATACAATCCTTGTTTTGTTTGTGAAAAAAATCACAAAATTTCCATGAAAATTTGGAAAAATTTGCGATTTTGAAAGTTGCAAATTTCTGCGTGCAAGATCAGATAATTATTCACCAACAAAATAGTTTTATTAACTAGCACTACCATATGTCCACTATAGGTTGGTATCAATTTTTTAAATGTCTTTTTTTTTTACGACATTAGAGGGCCTTAAGAAATTTTAGTAGTAATTTCTCACTTTTCAAGAAAATTTGCAATATACATTTTTTTAGGGAGCCGCCGGGGGGGGGGGGGGGGGGGGGGGGGGGGGGGGGGGGGGGGGGGGGGGGGGGGGGGGGGGGGGGGGCCACTCCAGTTCTGACGGCCTTTGAGGGGCCTGCATGTTTTAGATTCCCCCAGAAGTGACCGCGCCATATGAGAAACTAGAAAAAAAACCCCCCCTTAACGTATTTACAACCTATTTAGGGTAAGTTTGATAACCCTTTAGATATTTCACAGAAATTAAAGCAAATTGGAGGTGAATTTCAAAATTTCACTTTTTTGGCAGATTTCAATATTTTATCCATTATCACTGGAATACGTAAATGTGACCAGGTAAATGCAACTTAATATCATTTTCTCCAAGGTCTGCCATTTTTAGAGATATCCCATATGTGGCCCTAGTGCAATTATTTGGCTCAACCATAAGCCCCAGAATAGGAGGAGCACCTACTGAACTCTGGGTCTTATTTTCAATACGATTTTATTTAGGCGCCATTTCAAGGTGCTAAAACTTAATAAACAACCCTAAATAACCGCATATTGGAAACTAAAACCCCTTAAGGAATATATCCAGGGGTGCATTTGGAGTATATAGACCCCCACAGGTGATTCACAAATTTTTTTTAGCTTAAGGCTGTGAAAATTAACAAATAATTTTTTTTCCAATATCTGCAATATTAAGCTTAAAATGTTACATATATCAAGGAATCCTGGATAAAAGAACCCTAAAACTTTGTTAAGCAATTTCTTGCAAGTTCGAGCAATACGCCTACATGTGGGTGTAAACTGCTGTTTGGGCTCATGGTAGGGCGTATAAGGGAGGGAGCGCTATTTTTGGCTTTTGTAACGCAGATTTTGGTGGGGCCATGTTCGCATTTGCAAAGCCCCCAAATAGCAGAACAGGCGAAACCTTCCAGAAGTCTCCCCATTTTGGATTCAACACCCAACAGGGAATCTTCATCTAGGATTTGATTCTGCATTTTAGGCACACAGGTGATCCATAGTTTTTTTTTAGCAATGTGCAAATGAAAATGGGGGGAAAAACGCAGCTTCGGATCATTGTTTTTTTTTTTGAGTTCAATTTTACAGCATTCGCCGCAGTGTAAATGATGTGATCAACTTTACTATGGGGGTCGTACAATACAATATAAGATTTTTATATAGTTTTTTTCTGCTTTAATACTTTTTTACACAATTAAAGAAAGATACTTCTATAAAAAATTGCGTTTTTATGTTTTCCTATCTACAAGACATAACTTTTAATTTTGCTGTGTGCAAGCTTGTATGGCTTGTTTTTTTTTGCGTGAGAGATTGAATTTGTTTATTGTACCATTTATGGGTGATATGAAGCAGTGTTTTAGTGTGGTAAAACAATAGTTAATGCATCGCTAATTCTTCTGAAGCTATACATTTTTTATTTTTCATTTATACAGAGCTGTAATAAGGACTTTTATTTGCGGATTGAACTGACGTTTTAAATTGTGTACAACTTGGGTTATTAGGATTTTGATCGCTTTTTATTTTCATTTTATGGCTGCGGTATGAACAATAATCTTAATTCTTGTGATTGTTTTTTTTGTTTTTGTTTTTTTTATTTACGGCATTCACCGTACGGGTTAATTCAACAATGACAGATTTATAGGCAATGTCACTACGTCACAGGTCCTCACGGCGATACCAAACATGGGTACTTTATTTATTTTTGATCTTTTTGGCGATTGCCTTTGTAAAGGGGAAAAGGGCGGTGTAAACGTTATTTTTATTTATTTTTCGTGTTTGTGTTTTAACTTGTTTCACTTTTTTTACTTTTTTTTCACGTTATTTTTTTACATTTCCCATAGGGATTTGAAGAGGGGGGGTGGTGGGGGTTGGTTTGTTTTTGGGGTGGGTGGGAGATCCTTTAGACACTCATTCAAATAGGAATCAGTACAAAGCTTGGTTGCTATATACTGGTTCCTATGACAAGCTGTCAGTCAACAATGCCGGGACATGCCCCATATTTTCACGCGATCCACAGACGTATGCAAACGTCCCCAGGGGCGTGAACCCCCAAACGACCTGTGAAAAAAGTATGATAACGCCTCAAGTCGTATAAGGGGTTAAAGCATAGTAATCCTAGTGTAATTAAACTTTTTGACTTTTGAAGAAAATAATAAAAATGGCTTAAAAAAATTATCTCCTCTCATTATTCCGCATTTGTGCAAAATAAATACTTATGGTAACCTAAATTTGACCTAGACCGGGTAAGTTTATCTGATTTCATGTCAAGATAGTTAGAAAAACCATGCATAGATGTGTCCTTTTTAATATAGTTATGTAAAACTTCCTGGTTTTCAACTGTATATACTGTACACCTTTTGCTATTGTATATATTTTACTATATGGTAATTTTTTGTGGATTGTATATCTAAAAATTTAAGCGTCTTGCAATTGACTTATTGATATCCTGGATTTGGCCTGATTTGTTAGTATTAAACAGGCTTTCCTATCTAAATAGCCTTTTTCATCTCTTTAAATGTTTTTAATCCTTTTTCTGGAGTATTAATAATACTTAATAAATAATAATAATAAAAAAAAAATTTTTTTTCTTTATTTTTTGTTTGCACCATTTGTATTGTCTTCCCTTCCATTTTTTTTTCCCTTTTACACATTGGCAGCATTACTTTTTATACTGTGTTTCCCCCCATTTTCCCCTTTTTTTCTTGCTGTGTCCAAATAATTGTCTGTGACACACTGTAAGTGCTGAACTAAAAGGGGGCCCTTTTTTATACACTTTGGGCAACCAAAATAGTAAATGTGGCCCATATGATTCCCCATTTGGGCAAAAAAGTCTGTACAAGGAAGTCTTGGGATACTTGCCATTTCAAAAACTTGTGTACGGGGTGACTTTCGGGGCCTCTATGACAATGTAATTAGCTTCATTTCTTTTCTCTGATCTGCACAAGTTTCCCCCCCAAAATTGCTCGCCATATAAGCAAAATAAGACGATTTCCTTTAAAACTTGCACCATAATAATTCTATCTTTTCCACCAGCGCTAGAAAAATCTAGTTTATTAGAAAATTAACAAGACAGAGCAGCAAAACTTTTTTGCTTTATCCATTCTATCCTGTATCTATGCATCTTTTATTTTCAACGGGTATAGTTCACATTTCTCTTCTAATTTTTTCTTTAAAAGTGACAACCACATGTAAATTTTTATGAAAATCACCCCCTTCATTTCACTCACCTCTTATATCAGTAAATACTAGTAATCTTACCATGATAAAATACAGGCAAATTCAAAACCTAAAAATTTACTGGTCCTGGTGACCAATAAAGGGATTCCTTTTACTAACCAATAAGGGTTGCTACAAAAAAATTTAAATTAAATTTAATTCTAGAATTCTGATGATGGGTTTTTAAAAACTTTGAATTAAAAATTGAAATTGTATCTTTCTTTTTCAGTGTGAGTCAATGCTTGTTTTTTGTATTTTTTTTATATTTTGGAGCGGAAAAAAAGAGCCTGTCTGTGATTTTTACCTTGAGGATTATTGTATAGAAACATAGCCTCCAGCAGGCACGCCTAGCGGGAAACCTTCAAGTTTGCCCCTTTAATATCTGCTGTCCTTATTTAAGTTTCTTTCGTATTAACCACAGGTTCCATTCCCCCCAGGGCATCAGGAAAAAAAACACAATGATTTTTCATCTATAAAAACGTTGGTTTGTATTTATTTTTTTAGTAATTAATAGTTTTTTCCAGATTCCCTAGGAGCTTTTATCAAAACGCATTATGCTTTCTTACAGGAAAGTATGCCCTTTTTTTTAAAACAAAGGGGGTTTGCCACATTATAATTGACGTGGAAGTTTGTAAATTAAATAAAAACATTTCACCATTCTCATTTTTAAAATTCCACCCGTTTTAGTTTTAACGCTCCTTTGGGGATCCATTTTTTTACGCTCTCTCCTTTCCCCGGGGTGAAACCTGCCGGCCCCTTGAGATTCTACTCTATGCAGCACGAGTTTCAAACCCAGGCTGTCATTCACTCCCATCCTCTGTCCCCCTTACATTAGCAAACAGTGAAAAAAAATAAAAAAAGAAACCTCAATCAGGGGTGCTTGATAAAGAGCAAAAAAGTCCACAGGTTTGGTTTTCCCGCGAGATTGACTGGGACCCTTGTGCCTGAGGCAAAAATTTTTCCTCGCGCTAAATGTACTATTTCAGTTTTTACACATAAACAGAACTTTCTTTAACTAAGAGAGGGAAAGGCCTGTATTCATCCTGCGGTCACATGATTCAATTCAAACAAATCACACCGCCTCCTTCTGAGCACACACGAAGAATTGGAGATGAAATAGATTTTTGGGGAAAAACCCCCCAACTAAAAAGGGGTTTTAAATTTGGTGTTATCATCAGTTTTAAACCAAAAAAAGAAAAATACAATCAAATTACCCTAATTAAAAAATTTTTTCTGCCAGGTACCCTTTTTTTTTATTTTTTTCAAGTTTTCCTTCCCTCCCTCTCCCCATTTTTGGGCCCCTCTTTTTTGTTTCTTTACCATTTACTTCTTTCATAAAAATAGAAAAAAGTGACTGCCAACCTAGATGTTTTTGTACCATTTTATTTGGCCTCTAGAAATTCTTTATATTTTTTTTTAGATGGGTGGCACCATTTGTTCTTTTTGATTATTTTAACCTTTTGTAAATTTTTCATGACTGTTTAGTTACCCCTGATACTGCTGGGGGAAAATAATTCATTAAAATGATATAAACAGATGTGCAGCAGGTCCAGTTATATGATAATGGATCCTTTTTAAGGGCCGACGGTCGACCAGGGAATAAACACAACGCCAAATAGTAAGGGGATCCATGGAACAGGATCCATTATCATCTATCTGGCCCTGCTGCACATCTGTTTATATCATTTTCAGGGATGTGAGCATTTTTTCTTTATTCATTTATTACTTTCTATCATGGTGTTTAGGTGATATCATCCATCCTTATTGTGTTGTCCCCTGATGAACCCACATTATCTGTGGGGGGAAACGCGTCGGGACAGATAAATGGTGATTGTATTTTCTTTGCATGCCATTTTCTTCCCCATTGGGGTTTTTGTATGTGCATCCTTTATGTTGTGTGGTTATATGTAGTTTTTTGTTTTGGAAAATTTAGAGGTTTTGTGTGGTGTCTTGACCTAGGGATTTTGTAGGGGCCTAATAGGGCAGGTTCCTGACGGGGTCGCCCTTTTTCAGGGCGGTACCCCCGTATATTGCACATTAGGTTTAGTAGGTAGGATCTTTTAGGAACTTTTTTTAGGGATTATTACTCCCTTTTTTGTTCCCTTTTTTAGTACAATATTCATAAAAGTTATTTTTTTTATTGTTAGATTTCTACTTGGCCTGAAGGTATTGGTGTTTATCTGTGTTGTTTGCATACTTAGAGCTCTTGTAATACCGGACCTATGTATCCAGGGTATTCCCCCTCCCTCATTTTGTAGGAAAACCCTGGTTTGTTGCTATGTTTTATAAACCAAACCTCCCCCATTTTTTTTGCTCTTAATTTTTTTTTACTCTTTTTTGTACCCACTATATCTGTTTTTCCTTCTTTACACTATATCTTGACCTATTTAGTTCGCAGACTTTAACAAATCCTTTATGCCGATAGCCTACTGGATAGAATTATGGGGGTTTTTTTGTGTGTGTTTTGTTCTCACTCTCTGGCCCTTTCATTCTCTCAGTCAGGGAAGGGGATGAGGATTGATAATGTCTTGACACTCCTTAATATTTTGAACACTTTTTTTTCTTGTTCTTCTCAATTGGGCTTATTGAAACCAAAATGTGTTTGTTATGGGCTTTTTGTTGCTTAAAAGTTATTTAAAAATAAAAAATGTCTTTCCAAACAATTATAACTTGTAGAACAATTTTTATTTCAACAAGATGTTTATTTGTTGTTTTATCGCAGAACTTCTTCCCCATTTCTATTAAGATTTATTATG